>JAHDVE020002842.1:0-89459 GCA_022606495.2 Halesus radiatus
AGCGAAGGAGTAATATTTCGGCAAAGGTTAATCAACATTTTTTAAAGTAGACTAAACATGCTATAATTTGAAACAAAAATCGGTCTCCGAGGACCCAATATCGTCCGTGATACGGTTGTTCTAATTAAGGGAAAAAAAACTGTGTTGTTATTTTTCGCTATTTTTTAGTGTTTTTGTCAATTTTGATGGCGAAGGACAAATTTTTTTGGCAAATATCAAAGTGAATTATTATGCCATACTTTAAAACCAAATTGGTCTCCGGGAACCCAATAGCGTCCAAGAAATATCTGTTCTAAATAACGCAACTTTTTTCTTTGTGGTCATTCGTCTAATTTATTATATTTATTTATATTGTACCGTATAATAAATTAAACATTTTTTGGCCCATCTTGAAGAATGTTGCAAAAAAATGTGATTACAAAAAATATATATCGAAAATACGCAATTCCCACATTCCGTAAGTTGGGTTGCAGTTTAACACTTCTCTCCCCCAGATATGTCATAAAATCGAAAACAATATTGAATTTCAAATGGACGTCCGTTCGCTTCGATGGTTTTCTCTCAACTGATTTGTTCCGGTGAAATCTTTTGTTTTATAATAATCGCGCGGCGGCTGACGTTTCCCATACATCTTCTCTATGACAGAACTGAAACTAAAAATTCGGAAACTGAGTGAATTACACTTAAAATGTAGATTTACTGAATTATTTTTAATAAACGATCTCGGCTCTTGATCTTATTTACTGTGAGATTGTGAACGGATTTTAATAAAACATGTTTGTAATGGGTTCAGTTAACATAACGGCGAAGGCACTGTCGAGCGTTTTACTTAAAATTGAAGTAGATATTTCATATATAATGTAAAAGATTACAGTTTAATAATTTACCTCAGCGAAAACCTTGGACAATTTCGTAACTTTCCGTTAAGAATTTGCAGATAAATTATGTGTTGTATTGCTTACGTTAGCATACTGCGAAGGGACGTTTAGCGCCTTATTTGAGTCTTCCCCCTTAAGGAACCAGACGGATGTCAAGTCCGCAGATTCGATAAGATAATCAAGGCGGAATCAGTAATGGCTTCGACACAGGAAAACCTAGTAAGGCGATCTGCGACATTTTTTTATGAAACCAACATGTTTGGATTGTAAAATATAATTCTGAGTAGGCAATAAATAAATGCAATGAAATTCTGATAGCGCAAACCATAGTTCTATCTGCAGAAAAGTATAGGAAATACTGCGTCATAAAACATATTTTACCAGAATATCGCCGCGTTGAAACAGTTTAAACGGTAAAAGTATACAGGTTAGTGGGTGCGAGTGATAGATGTACATTGAGTGGCATGAATAATTATAATTATCGCTGGTGGATGTAGATCAATTACCGGCGGATTTAATTACAACAGGTGGGTTGTCGACGGTTGTATTGATGGCTTGATTAAGCGTTTGTTTGATTAGATTCCCGCTGTGAGAATTGTTTGTGTAAACACGAAATTGCGTAGTTCTCGTGTACCTACATAGTCAAATTATGGTCATGCTAGGGAAACTGGTTTTACTACTATTGGGTTAATTGACTGGAAAGGATGTAGCAAAACATAGTTGCAGAATATGCGGTTTTGGGAGAAATTCTCTACTGTAGCGTTAGATCTCAACTAACTCCAACTTGTCTACCATATCAAGTCAAGGGAACTATATCGTGAGCGGCTGGAGGGTGTTATAGAGGCCCGGAGTAAATGAAGCATGAAATACGAATGCCGGTAACTCGTTCCACATCCGCGCTGTTTTGTAAAACAATGAATCTCAAATACGATTCGCCTTCAGATCAAATATGAACTGGTGATCTTCTCTTATCCGACAAGTTTCTGACTGGTGTACCTGTATGCGAGGGAACAATATCGTTGGTTCCTTTGAGCAGGCCCATGTGTTATACCTGTAAAGCAGAGATAAGAAGCCTACATTTTGTTTGTGCGTGATGCTGGTTACTCTTTTTTCCAGGTCCCGATAGTCTAGGAAAATCGTCGTTCAGTTGCAAAGATATAATAATTTATTATTTAATTTTTTTTTTCGAAAATGTTTAATATATTATTTATCTCCTTTATAGTTGCGGGTATCATTAAAATTATTTAAGTGTTACTACTGTATTAATTCTATCCTCACTGTTAAAAACTGTACTGCTGTTTTTTTTTATTTCTCAATTTGTTTAATACTTGCTTATACTTTGATATTTTTATAATATTATTTTAATCGATATATGTAGTTGGATTCGGCTAAAGCCATTTCAAGCAGGGTTTCGATTCTGAATGGTGGTCTTTCACCAGGGCGACACAGACAGTATCTATTACTCTGGAATTAGATTCCTAATTCGATCAATACTAATTACACCGCCCTTGAGGCGATTTTTCACAAAAACGGTTCTATACAAATCATCCAAGTATTATTATTATTATTATTATTAATCTCTGTAATCTGATCTAACTTGCACCCTGTTTAAGCCTTCATGCACTCGTAAATATATTTCGATTCTGAATGGTTGTTTTTAACCAGGGCGATACTGACAGTATGTACCACTCTGGAATTTCCCGCAAATATACTACACATTACTTTAAATGAATAAATTGTGAAATAACAAAAATTTTATCAAATAAACTTTACTTGCGCAAGCCGAGACTCGAACCCGCGACCTACGGATTCGTAGCCAAGGATCGTAACCACCCAACCACGGAGACCGTCTTTTCTGACGGAGGTGAACAAATAAGGAATGGAGCGTAAGCAGGACAAAACCTGACCTAAACTTACGTTGTTTCAGACAATTTAACATATTCCTATATAGGAAAGTCAAACTCATGCGTTGATAATACTGGACACCGTTTCGGTGAGCATTACCTCATTTTTCCTCAGTTTCCAAATATTCCCACATATCTCAAAATCCGCGGAATCTTCATTGGCTTAAGTGTCCTGAGAGGATCGAGTTAAAATTATGCTGGATGGTCTTTAAGGCGATACATGACATAGCACCACCCTACTTATCGAAACTGTGCACTCCAAACGATGTCAATACTAGGCAATCAACGGCCATCGGAAGACTTTCAGTACCTAAACGCAATCCCAATACCAATTTTGAAGACCGAACATCTTGGGATGGATTGGAAGGGATTCACATTTGCGAAAAATCGACAGCTCTAATGAATTCAGAGGAAAATTACGACTCATCTTTTTAACTTATCGTATCCAGAATAACGATCGCATTGGTTTAGTGGTGTTTTCGAGTACTCAGTCCAAGGGATTCATTTTTATATCTATTTACCTTCTACCGCCCAGATTACCTTCTTTAATTCAATAACATTTATTACACTTCTGACTTTGTATTCTTTACCACTGACAGAACGAGCAATAACCGTAACAGGTATTTATAATATTATAAATATGTATGTTAGTTGTAATTCTAGCTTTAAGTCATTTTGCACTATTGTGTATAAAATATGCACATGATCATAAATATGGAGATATTAGTTTTAAATATATATTAGGTTTAAATATATGTTAGGTTTATATTCTAGTTATACCTACTTAACTCTAAATTGTGAGACATAGATATAAGGCACTAATTATATGTCTCAGTAGTTAATCAGCTATAAGTCTTAGTTGAAAGTTAATAGTTATAAATCTTACTTGTAAGCCATTAGTAAATTTTAGCTGTACGGCCCTCGAGGTGATTTTTCCACGAAAACGGCGCTATAGAAGTAATCTAATTATTATTATTATTACATATTTTTTATTCAGCTTTTTCGTGGTGGAGTTCTATTGTATAAATACGAAAAACTTTGCAATATTGTTTCATTTAATTATTTGGGACCGTTCCGAATGTATCTCAGACTGGCTTGAGGATAAAGCCTGTCTGTTCCCGTATGAAGATGTTCGTAGTAGGGTGAAACCGGTCCGGTCCTAAATAAAATAGTGGAAAAAGAGATATAAGGTTTTAAATACATCAAAGTGACAGTCAACAGGTAAAGGGCTACTTATTGTTGGGACAACAATCTTGAAAGTACGTAACTATAATTTTAACGCATTTTTTTCACAGCACCAACCGGTACCAATCAAACACATATACATAATTGTTTACTCTATAATATTTGTTTTCCCCATCTCTTCATTAGAACTTAACTATTATACTACACTAAAATTATCTAGTACACGTAAACGATTACTTTATACATTTTTTCTTATCTCTTTGAACTTAACTTTTATTCTATATTAATTATTATACTATACTCAAATTATCTGGAATACACAATTGTTTTTTTTTCTGTACTATTCTTCACATCTCTTTATACTTAATTACAACATTTTTTTTCCATATAAAATATATTTCCATACTATATAAATACTAGCTATTTTCCGATCTATTCTTGTATAGTGGCACTTCATATGAACTAAACTTCCCAATTTGACTGTCCTAAAACGGGATTTGTTCCTAGTTGGGCAGTCAAAGCTTTCTTAAATTTTGTTGTTAAATAATATGTTTCAAATAAATAAATATTATTATTATTATATGACTACCAGTTTTATAATAGAATACTTGTTCAACTTTGATTATAAATTTAAAAGAATGTTGCTTATTCTACGATCTATCAAACGTTCCATCACGTAAGGTAACTTATTCCGTTATGCAAATTGTTATCGAGTCCTTCATTTAAATATGGTATAATATCCACAAAGTAAAACTAAATAATCAGAATTGCCACAAACAAAACCCAGCAAATTTGTAAAAGAAAAAGTAGATTAAAGTTGTATAAAAGTTCTGCTGTCCTCAGATTACCTTGTTTGGTGGAAGTAATAAATTGAATTTAGAATGAGAAGCCATTTATTATTTAATCCAACTTCCATGTATTTTTACGCTGACAAATTGCATATTGATAAACCTCGATAATAAAGTATTCAAATTTTGCTATCAAACGTTAATCGAAAATCAAATCATAAAAAAAATATTTGTCATATTTTCTGTAAAAAAATATTGTTTAATTAAATCGAAATAGATACTGAAATCACTCTAATTTGTTTACCAACTAATAAATGAAAAATTATCTGTTTTGCAGATTTAAATTTAATAAACTATCAGTGAATGTCTGTCAGACTAAATACGTAGTTTAAAGCCAAATAATTCTTTAATAATATTAACATTACATCTGAATAGTGTTAATATTTTGTGACATTGGATCTCTAATGCGTTTTAACTCTCCGTCTTGCCAAAATAGTATTTAAGAACTAAGCTGTGGGAGAATTAGTAACGTTTTTTTTTAAATATGTAATAATAAAACATACAAAAAAAACTTTAAATATGCAACTAATCTGGCAAATGGAAAGAAACTTGTACGCAAACTTTTTCCCATCTCTTCATAAGTATTTAACTATTATACTTTACTCAAATTATCTGGTATGCGTAAACGATTACTCAACTAACTAACTAACTAACCATCAAATTAAAAACCTTTCCCTTTATATCTTCTCTGTGTCATGCACTTATACATTATTATACATACATATGTATCATAAATATGTTTCAATTATATTCCCACTATGTATCATGATCTATTTTCTAAACTTTTAATCTTTTTTTTTCTTTCTGTATACAAAATCATTTAAATGTTAAAATATGTAAAAGCCCACTGGGGCGTTAAAAATTAATAAATAAACAAATAAAACTAAATGAATTCTATTAAAGATACATTTATAATTATAATGTTACATTGTTACGAATAAGTATATTAGAATAGTTTATTATATTCACAGTCCTCCTCACCAGGGATTCTTGTTCCGAGGCGGACTGTAGATTATCATGTTGGTGTTACTGATATTGATTTCATACATTTTATGATTTCCATTTAGGCATGAAGTATTAAATTTTTTTAAATTCGCCCTGAAATAGCCTGTAGGTGTTTACATATGTTGCTTATGTGGATATCCATTTCATGAGAGCATCTACTATTATCCCCAAATATACAAAATGTGTTCCAGATCAAAAATTCTGCATTTACAGGGTTGTGCAATATTGTACGAATATATACACTCAAATGCATGCGATTTTATTGCGATGGTAATACTATATTTGGCATGTGGAGATCGTATATGCAATAAATTAGTTTTCTTAGAATTTATTATAAGCCCCACATCGCAGACCATTTCCGTAAAAAAATAAAATCATTTTGCAGTTACTCTATTACGGAGGCAAATTCTTGTAAAATGCAGTTTTCGTATATTTGTATACCTAAGTGATCTGGGTGGAAAATAAAGTCCACACCCGAGAACAACACAAACGGGTTATTTATTTATTTAGGGACCAATGTCCAATTACACAAAATACGTAACATGAAATGAAATAAACAAGAGCTACAGAAAAAGAACAGCACATACATAATACAAGAATGAAGCAATAATAAAAAAAGAGGACAAAAATATACATTTGAGAGAACATTCAAGTCAAAGCCTGAACATAGTTTTAGTAATGTCCATGATTTTAGACATAATAAATAAAATTTCGTAAAGCCCTACAAAAATCGTTCAGACTGGTACCAAAAATTTCAAGGCCCTGGCTTGAGTTGATAAATGGATATTGAAGAATGGTAGCCATAATTAGTAGAGTGTTTATTGAGTTATTAATATATATGGGCCGGAATGCTATGCAGTTACAAATGTAAACAAAAATAACATTTCCACTCTCCGAGCGTCTGCTCTAACCACAAAGCTATTACGACAACATTTAGACTTTGGATGAAGAATATAATCAATGATTTCTGCGAGCTTCAGACATACCGTCTTTCTTTAATGCATTTTATGGTGTTTTGGAAAATATTGACACAGTACCTAGGCTGAACCTTTCTAATTTCAGTGGAAAAATGATTTATCAGATAAGAACTCGCGACCGTGTTATTAGACGAGATGTCAATAACAGCTTTCCAAGTGAATTGGGATATTATTTTGTAAGTAATTTTTTAATCAGTAAATATACAAATTAGCAGAAATGTGGTTGCTAAAATAATATGACTGAAAATTTAATAACAGTTCATCATTTTTTTTTCAATTTTATATAAATCAAATTTGATAATCTGATTATTAAGTTCTACAAGTGTTTTTAGTTTTTATTATTGTGACAGGCGTTTCGGTTAATCCACATTGTGACGACTTATTTAAATGATTTTATTTACTCCCACCCAATTCTAATTTGGAAGGGTTTTTTTTTTAAATAATGATTTATTACATTTATAATGTGTTTTCCCCATATTTTTGAAAGATAATGTTTTCTTGATTAATTTATTTAAATGCGTTATATTGTTTTAGTAGATACTGAGAAGTTGGGAATAAATCATTTTCTTACTTTATTAATTAATGTTAAATTAGGATAATTCGTTCGTTTACTAATTTCTAATTGTCCAAGTAAATTTAATCTAAGACCCTTTCTTTCTATATGTAAGAGTTTAGGCGCGTTGTTGTCAAGCGGGACGTGATTATAACTAGATTCACAGAACATATACGATGTTATAAAAATAAAAGCACGTTTTCGAAATTCGCAGAACATCTCTTAGTGAATAATCACATCCTGCTGATAACAAAGAGCCTAAACCAGAAAAAAAATGGAGTTCTACGAAGTAAACACAAAAACAATTAACAGTTTATCAAGAAATATTACAGTAATATGTAAGCGTTCGATGACATTTTATCTAAAGCTTTGCAACCTAATTTCCATACAACTAATTTACATTAAATTACAAGCCTCCCTCCCAGTGTAAACACAAATGATTTTATGAAAGACATTTCGATAAATCAATACATTATGTTTCCCCTTCCAAGTTCCCTTGTCACATTGTAGTTGCTTTCAACGTTCCAACACAACCAATAAGCTTGTCAGTATGCAAAGCTTCAACTGTCCAAAACCTCAATTCACCAATGAATCACTCAGCCTGCGATTTCTTACATCATTGGAGTTGAATAATTGGCCTTAGGACTGCGGCCGCGGCGTGCAGGCGCAGGTTATAATGCACAAATTCTCAGTACTTGCCGTAATTATCATTGTTGAGCAAATTCAATAGTCTCGTTCCATAGACATAAAATGATCATCCGGTTTCATTGAGGTTTTAGCAGGCACTTGTGACGGTTATGTTTTTTCATGAAGTTTATGAAGTATAAATTAAATATTAAATTATTTTTGGAGCTGAGCTAAAAACAGATTGACTTAAAAAACTTATTTAACAAATAATTTTTAACAGCAATACTTCACAAAAATTCCAAATTCTCAACGAAATCAGTTTACAAACTATTTCCAGTACTAAATGTTGAAGATATATTTAAGCATGTTTCTATTATAAAAATGTAGAAAGAGAAAAATATTACAAACTTATGAGAAATGGAAATCAATTTAAAACACCTAATTTTAAAACAACTAAAACGGAAAACCGTTATATTTATCAAGCCATAAAAAATTACAATAACTTCCCCATTGAAATGCGTTGTATTAATTACCAATCAACAAATAAATAAAATTAAACTCTACTTTAAAAAAACACTTACTTACGTAAGTTTTTCATAAAAAATAAGTTATAAATATAAGCAAATTAAATATTACATACCTACTAAATTAAGAATCGTGGCTCCCTTATCAAACACACGAAATTCTCTTTTCTGATAAGGAATACAAGACCAACAATAAATACCCTTTAATTTTTTTTGTAAAGTACTTGTAATGCAACTTATAAGAAATATTAAAAAATTTTTTTTTTTTTTTTTTTAAATACATGATCATTTTTATTTATTTAACTCTAGAATGGAACTGTTCTTCCTTAGTACATTAATGAAAGCGAGAAGTATATTTTACTCATATTTTAAATTGAGCGGTTTTCTTCTATCTTTGATTTATCTATATCATTTAGGGTAATAACTATTGCGATCACTCACGATAAATAAACATATGTATTGCTTTAATTCATCAAAAATATGCATAATTCACTATTTGTTGTGTATAAGAAGCTATCAGTAAATTTCACTGAATAGATTCCACCATACAATGAGACATAAAATTTGGAGAATGAAAAAAATATTAAGCCTACATACGAGAAAAAGGCGCAGCCTGCTACTATGGAGACAACCGCATTACCGAGGAAAGAACTCAATGAAAGCATATCTTGGAGGAAACTAACGCGAAAAATTGGAGAAAATAAATTTTACTCCTCACTAAAATTTATGGTTTAGGGAAGACATGGCATGATAAAGTGCATCAAATACTTTAGTCGAGTCATGTCAAAAGTCAGCATAATAGAAGAATATTTATGAGACGATATATGAATTTGAATGAAGCGAGGAGCATGTGTCGTGACAGAGTTGCGAAAAACAGCGTGATGGTAATTGTTATGTTATATAATTGTGTATATTACTAGTCAGAAATCGCATTATTTAATGACATAATTATAATGGAAAAGTCAATAAAGATTGACAACCAAAAACTGAGTTTGTTGCTTAGTATTTTATCTAGGAAAATGGACTGTCAAGACGCCAAGCCGCTACAAATTGCATATTGTCTTTGCACCCGCTGTGACGATATCTATATCACATACCTACTTTATGAACCTATTATTTCAACCCGTTTAAGAGTTTTTTCTATAACTGCGCACTGGTGGCCTTGAGGAAAAAAAATTCTTTCAGGGCCTATATCATTTTTGGGGATGCTGCGTGGAGTGGGGGTATTTTTAAGGAAATAAAGTTCTGAGAAGGAAAAAGGTATGTGAGGGGTGGGTAGGAATATGGAGGTCAGTGTGTCCATAAGTGACGTGTGGATTAATCCAATTGAAGTAGTTGTTATTAAATGCAGAAATTCTAAATGTCAATTTTATAGGATGATCTTAAATAATCGATGTCTATTATTATTTTAGCTGCCCGATCTGGCGCCATGTTCATTTAAAAGTCTGATATTATGCCTTGTGAGACAGATGACATAGGCACATTTATAAATTAACGTTAAAATAATAACTTTGCAGGTTCGTGAGCTGCATTTCAGAAAGTGTGATATTATGCCTTGTGAGACAGATGACATAGGCACATTTATAAATTAACGTTAAAATAATAACTTTGCAGGTTCGTGAGCTGCATTTCAGAAAGTGTGATATTATGCCTTGTGAGACAGATGACATAGACATGACATTTATAAATTAACGTTAAAATAATAACTTATGTGATATTATGCCTTGTGAGACAGATGACATAGACATGACATTTATAAATTAACGTTAAAATAATAACTTTGCAGGTTCGTGAGCTGCATTTCAGAAAGTGTGATATTAAGCCTTGTGAGACAGATGACATAGGCACATTTATAAATTAACATTAAAATAATAACTTTGCAGGTTCGTGAGCTGCATTTCAGAAAGGAGGAAATTCTTAGAGCTAGTGTGCACACCAACATAAAAACTTGAAAATATTTCATACTAAAGATGTAAATATTAAAATCCCCTAGAACAATAAACTCGGCCGAAAGATAGCGGGGCAAGAGATCATCGATAGTTTCGCTCAAATGTTTGAATAATATTACTTCGATCAATTAATAATAATAATAATTATTATTATTTATTTGAAACACACATTATTTAACATCAACTTTCAAGAAAGCTTTGACTGCCCAACTAGGAACAATTCCCGTTTTAGGACAGTCAAATCGACAAGTTTAGTTCATATTAAGTGCCATTATAATATGATAATATAATATATCTTGAAAAAAGTATAATAATTGAGTATAAAGAGATTATGTATATGTGTTTGATTGGTACTGGTTGGGTATGAGGAAAAAATGCGTTTAAAACTGAGTACTAAAAAAGGTAATATTATTGAGTAATATTGATAAGATTGAGTTTCGTATCACTCAGATTAATAAGCCGACGACGAAATTCAGGAGTGCATCCCGAATAGGATGCAGCAAATAGTTAATAACATATTAAATATATTTTATTTAGTAAGTACAAAAAGCAACTTTAGTTATTTATTTATAACCAAATGTTTGACCTTTTCCCTTTCCTTGTTTAGATCTTTTCCCAAAGAGCACAAATAATGTAACATAATTTCACCCAAGTAAACCAAACCACGAGGTGGTAATAGTAATAAGGCCAAAGCGCCGCAGTACTAGTTAGATAGAGAAGATGAAGGGTATTATACAATTTCTAGGATATTGTTATAAGCCCTAGATAGATAAAAGGTTATTAAAGAATCCAAGAAGAAGAACGAAATTTTTTTTTTATGTGATATGCATTTTTTAGCTTAGTGTAGAGTAATAATGAATTACATACGAAGGTTTTTTTTAAATTGTACATATCTATTAATCAGTATATATTCTACACTTTATTTTCATAAATCATGTAAGAGAAATGTTGATATGTACTTCCTGTCAATCATGTAATGCTGATATGCTGTATATAGTAGGGAAATATATTGATGGCGAAATGCGTAAAATCGGTTCACTTTAAATATTAACCTTATGTTGTTGATGGATTCATCCAGTTCCGTATATTTCAATGTTCTGGACGAAGAGTGATTATGTTTCCGATCAAACATTACGTATACATTCCAGTCTAAGTGTCGAGATTGTCATCATTATACTTTAATGTCTAAATTATTGGTGATCGGACGCCGGCACAGGTGGTTACGAATTGAAGGAGATTGTTGATACGCGAATGGCGTTAGAACACGAACAAAAAACGTGTTCATATTTGCTGCACAATAATTATCATAATAAGTTATAAAATTCTGTATTTAATTGGATCTAATCACAAAGCAAAACGTTCCAAGTGTCTGAGATGGAACACGAATAGAAGCGTTGATTTATTAAGCGCCTTTGAGGTGATTTTCTCACGAAAACGGCGCTATAGAAATAATCAATTTATTATTATTATTATAAGGAATTATCTAATTGTTTTTGTGTTTGATTCGTAGAAGTCAAATCGGTTTTACCGAAAACATATTAATATTTCATAAAAACCCCAAATTAGAGTTGGGTGGGAGTAAATAAAATCGTATAAATAAGTCGTCACAATGTGGATTAACCGCAGTTTGAAAATGACCTAGAACGCCGAAACAGCTGTTACAATAATAAAAACTAAAAATGCTTGCAGAAATTAATAAAAACATTATTAAATTTTATTTAAATTAAATAAAAAAAGTTTTCCTTTTTTTAAAATTAAATAATTAAATTTGATTAATTAAAAAAAAATGTCTTCTATGAATTAAAAAAAAAAAACAGAAAATTAATTAAAATCTCATTAGTTATTTTACTTGTTTATAAATATTAACTCCGCACTGGGGGAAACCTCGGGGCATCCGTCATCTTTGGGTATGCTGTGCAGAGGGTCTTTATAAATAAAGAATAGAGATAACCTGGGCTTTAAAGTACTCATCATGAAGGAAAGAGGTAACACAATTGCTGATCGAATATTCAACAAACAAACTGTTGAGTACAATATTCAGCTATAAATACGACCCGTTCTGAAGCGTCAAAGCGATACTGTTCAAATTTTAGGCATGCGTTCGGCGTATCTCCGGTACCGATGAAATCCACATCGCTCGCATGTCGGTACACCTTCTAATGAGACATTTCCGGTAAGAAAAAATTGTTAATTAAGCCTAATCTATCAAATGCTATCAAAATATAATATAAATGAGTGAAATTTTTTTGAAATATTAAATTTATTTATTTTTATTTATTTGAAATACACATTATTTAATTATAAAAAGTGAGAAAGCTTTGAATGCCCAACTTGGAACAAATCCCGTTTCAGGACAGTCAAATTGATGAGTTTAGTTCATATTCAGTGCTATTAAAAGCTAGCATTGACATAGTATGGTAATATATATACGGTCAGTGGCTCAGTTGGCATCGCGTTTGGGTCTCACCCAGTCATCGTGAGTTCAATTCCTCGGCTGGCTAAGTCCTCCATTACGATACAAGCAACATATTCCGCTTACTGTGATGGTAGTAGGAGATTTTCAAATATTGTCAGGTCATTCGTAACCAGGGAATATTTGTCTTTTTTTTTTTAAATAATAAAAATAAAATAAAAATAACATATATAAAAAAAGTACAAAGAGATATGAAAAATAGTACAGAAAAAAAACAATTGTGTTTACCAGATAATTTGAGAACAGTATAATAATTATATAGAATAAAAGTTAAGTTCAAAGAGATAAGAGAAAAAAAGTATAGAGCAATTGTTTACGTGTACCATATAATATGAGTATAATAGTGAAGTACTTATGAAGAGATGAGATACTTGTAATAATATTGTCATTTTCTTATTTAATATGTATTCATTCCTAATAAACTTGTTAATTATCCAATTAAACGGCATGCAATAATCGACCAAAGGCAAATTAAACAGTCAGGCTGTGTGTTTAGCACTTAATTACTTTACTAGGGCGACTAAACTGGAAATTTAACTCGACGTCTGAACCGGAAAAACTTAACTCGGGATTGAGGATGTGAATAATTTGTTATCTAAAACCAATTTATAAGCTGCACAAATGTATTTCGTCGTGTTTTTAAATGTAAAAGGCAGGTTAACTACTTTTTATACAAGATTGTTTCCTGTGAATTTAAATATGCAATCATAATAATTTTATATTTATTGAAATACGATATAAATAGGTACAGACCATTAAACCAGTGAAGCGCAAACCGCTGCGAGCATTTCGTCCAGGGTAATTAATTTTTTTTTAATGTAAATCAAATTTAATAATGTTATTATTAAGTTCTGCAAGTATTTTTAGATTTTATTATTATGACAGTTGTTTCGGCGTTCAGGGCCATTTTCAAACTGCGGTTAATCCAAATTGTGACGACTTATTTATATGATTTTATTTACTCCCACCCAATTCTAATTTGGATGGGTTTTTAAAAATAATGATACATAATGGCTAATATCGATTTACGTATTTTTAATAATTAAAATTCTCCATTCTGTGAGGTTTTTTACGTTTATAATGTGTTTCCCCGTATTTAAATGATAATGTTTTCTCGATTGATGTATTTAAATGTGTTACATTATTTTGATAATGTGAACATACTGAAAAGTGGTGAATAAATAATTTTCTTTACTTCATAAATTAATGTAATATTAGGATTATTCTGATCACAGTGAGAAAAAAATTCGACAATAAAAAAATTCAAGTAATCTTAAATGATTGCATAATTTTAGATAGCCGCAGAGAGTACGCAAGGAAAATTCTAATAAAATTAGGAATTTGTTGGAAAGAATGTCAATTAATACATAAAATTCTTGTATTTTGGTATCTCTTTCGAAATAAAGAGCGAAGGTCGGTTTTTAATTATTGTCAATATGTGCTTTTCCAAGTTTTACGTATTTAGTTTCCAAAAAGATAATCATTAGGAATGAAAATTTCTACGAGTATGTAAAACGGGCTTACCATGTGGCAGTCCCTTTCCGCACCGCACCGACGGCACTAGGGAATGGTTTTTAGTTTGTCGTCGAACTATACCTGCAGCATCTAAGTCAATGAAAAATATGAAACATAATCTTCCAGATTAGTGGAACATAAAATAAAATAATATGCAAATTTTAATGTGCTTTTGACAAAAGTTCAACAGATTTATGGCATGATATTTCGTGTAATTCAATTAGCCTGTTCCACATCCAGTCTTGTAAAGCTTCCAATCAAATTTCCATTGACTTATGAATACAAATCACGAATGCCCGTTTCATGTTATTATTATGCAAATTGTAGGTAAGTCAATTTGATTTATTTACTATCCGTAGCGTTATTATACTGTCCTGCTGGAGCTGGACTAATTCATCTTTCTGCAAAGTGACATATAACAGAGGATAAGTACTAATACTTTAAAAAGATTCTTCGTTGGGTAAAGCTTTTCAGATGACCGCATTAGAACATCTATGATATAATACCGACCGACCATCATTGAATATATTAATTAAATGACTATGGGCTAAGAAATTCTAATTCAAATTTTCAAATAAAAAAATATGTTCAGAGAAGATATAAACATTTACGTAAGTAAAAAAGTCATAATTCTATGAGATTTTTCTCAAAAACCAGGTTGGATTTTCTGAAAACTCTCTTTTCGGACATTAATTATTGCGAAACTCTTATACGACATAGTTAGACGTAACAGTTAAAAACGTTAAAAAAATATCAAAGGAAAATAAATGATTTCATACTTAAGGAAAAAAATCTCTCAGTGCTTCGCTGCATCCTGTTAAATTATAAAATCCAAGATCTCTCTGAAATAATAGTGATTGCATTGGCGTTCTAGATTGGATTTGTGATCAATTAACAAAGCAGCAACAACATAATAATCAATTTACGGAAATCACGACCGTGTTCGCCGTCCGTTTCGTAATTTCACCTGACGCCAGGCACCTGGGACGAGCTTATGGACATTGAGCATGAAACATTGTCATTTGTTGTTATCATATCTACGTTCTCGTGCTGAGAACAGGTGCTTGTGGGAATGCGAGGTGTTCCGTCGGCACTGCTTAGCCTTTAGAAGACGAATGCTGATATTATGTATATACAAAAGTTTAAATGAGATTTTCAGTCCAATATAAAGGTGTACCATTCTACTGACTAGAGGCGGGATGAATTAACTATGGCTCGTTCATCGGTTGTCCGATTGATCTTTATTAATTCATTTTATTTTATTTGAAAGCACACATATTTCCGGGTTACGTATAATCTGACGATATTTTAAAAAATTCTACTACTATCATTATAAGCGGAGGATGTTGTTTGTGCAATGATGGAGGACTTGCTTGCAGAGGAATAGAACCCACGCAGCTTGGGTGGGAAAAAGAGGCATTTGTCAATTTAGCCACTTACTGGACAAATCATTATTATTTTACAAATGTAAAGCTATTTTATAATGTACAACAAAGTCAATAAGCCTTACGGGTCGATATGGTGTTGAATTAATCTGTTTTCAACAATGAATTGGGCACAGAGCTGACAAACAGGTAACGAATTACAAGACATAAGATATTGACAACTCTGTATTACAGCATATCTTATTTGGCTGAGAGATATCAGAGAGTAGCTTTTGGGGGAAAGAGATCTTCCTAATTTTCTTTATGTTGTGGTGTTCCGTAGGGTTCTGTGCTGGGTCGTCTTCTATTTATATTGTAGCCCAGTATCTGGAACCATTAATTTCTTCATATGAACTAATTTGATAATAATCCAATAAGAGTCGTATTATTCCCTTAAAATTGGTACGTTTTCTTAGCATTTACTGGGACCAAAATATTGCTTAAATATATTTTTTTTGTTTTTGTAGGAAACTATTATTTTTCAATTGTTTAATGTTATTTTTATACAATGTGTATTTGTACCCGCTAAGCTACTTCAACTTGGCAATACGGTAAAGTCTAGTGTATTTTATCTAAGATAATAAAAATACGTAAGAAAGAGCCTCCCAACAGATTTTGCTGAGACTCCGGTAAATATTCTTGTAGTCTCCAGATTGGACTACTGCAATAATCTGTATGCTGGTCTGTATACTGTACATTTGAACATACTGCAATGAGTATTTAATACAGCAGCTTGTCTAGTATGCTTGACACCAAATACTGTTACATCACGCCTCTTTTACGTGATTGCCTACAATGGCTTTGAGTCTCAGAAAGAGTTCAGTTGTTGTTTTTACAGCTCTGAAAAATCCAATTCTGGGTTGGCGGAAAAGGTTAATCTGGCTCAAGAACCAGATGAGAAAAAAGGTGATAGGAAGAAGTGAAAGAAACAGGAGGATGCCACAGAAATTGAATACGCCTACCTTTGTTCGTGGATATCCTTTAGAACTTGATTCACATCACTGAAACTTGACTGCACTCCAGAATTAGCCAATTGCTCGTATCGCGGCGCTGAACACTTTTGTTCCTGCCCCTCGAGCGGTTTGAAATTGAACTAATTTCTGCACTATTCTCTTCCAGTGACAAAAGGGATAGGATCGGGTGGAGGGGAGGTGGATAGATAATAATTATGCATATAAGATGCCAAAACAATTGTAAATTTGTCTTATGGTATATAAGGCACTGAACGAGCTTGAATGCTACGAAATTTGGAGACGGACCTTTGTATGTACTGGGTCTACAGTCTTATAATGACCTTCTATTTGGATTGAGGTCAGAAAGAAAGTTTAAAATGTAGAAAAAAAAAATTTTTTAGAAGGGGCCGCCAAAATTTTAACAAAATGTTAAGCGCCCCTGAGGTGATTTTATCACTAAAGTTGACCAAGCCAAACATTGGAAGTTTTGTTATCCTGAAATAATTGGCATGAATTTTATTGTGTGATCAACTTTGTGACCCATCAAAAGCTGTTCTACGCTAGGTCAAACTGCCCCGTTGTACCGGAATATCTGTTTTGGACCAAGCTACATGAATATGCTGATTGGAAAGCTTTGTTCTGCCTCGGGGATGGAGAGAATCTTAATCAAACTGTTAAATACAGATGCCAAGATTCAGTCTAGTCATTGAAACCTGAATGATATTTCTTAAAAATTCCTATATCCGAAAATTGAAATTTCCAACTTATTTAATGGAAAGAATAAAACATACACAAAATTATTTTGTTGAAATCGGTTAGTTGGTGGAGCGGTTGAAAGGGTCGGTTTTCCGCTGCGGCATCGCGTGCTGAATTATCTACTAGTTAAGGTCTTCATCATCTCTCAATAATGATACAACGAGCAAATAAAATATTGTTAACTTATTTATAACCAGAGAATGTTCGTTTTTTTAATGAGTCCGACAGAAATAAATGAATAATTTATTTTTTTAATTCACCACTTTATTAATATACACATATCTACATGTTTAGAAAGCGATGCTTTCTTCATTGGAAATATATAGAATACTATAAAAGTATGTCAAGTATAGACAAATGATAAACATAGAACACAATAATGTAAGAATAGGCAAATTTCAAACATAAACAAAAATTGATTAAACTAGGTAATTTTTCTAATAAACCTGTGTTCATCTGAAGCGACCTGCCAGATAAGTAAGTTTTTCTGTATCTGTACATATTTAGATATAGAATAGGAAGTAATATTTGTACAGCGCCCCTAAAGTGATTTTCCACAAAAACGGCGCTATAAAAATCTTCCAATTAGTATCATTATTAAGTAATTTATCAAAAATGTTAATAAAAAAATAATATTAATAATTACTTACCTACTTTAATCAATTTTTATTTACGTTTATAATTTGTCTATTCTTACAATTATTGTGTTCTATATTTATCATTTGTATTTACTTGACATTACTATTTGTTAGTACTCTTTATATTCTCGATGAAGAAAGCATCGCTCCCGAAACATGCAGATATGTGTATATTAATAAATTGGTGAAAACAAAATAATTTTTAATTCATTTATTAATCATGACGCCCCAAATGAATACCAATATTTTGAAGAAAATATAAATAAATTAATACTTATTGCTTTCAAAACTCAGTGACCAGATGCACAAACTACAATATCATGTCACCGAGAGCGTGTCGCTAACAGAACCACCTATATATAAGAATGATTTTTTAAAAATATTTTTGAATTATTTTCCTTTTTTTGACATGACCGGTTTCAGTCCATCACGGCCATTTTCAGACTGGTACATATAGACATAGTGTCCGGGGTAAAGTGCGGCAACTTCGGAGGTGATTCTACATGATAATACAAATAAAAAATGAATAAAAACTTTTTTTTAAATTCCAACGTTTAAAGGTAGTTTTCAGGTAAAAAAGGTTGATTCGTTTGTATGCAGAACAAAATCTTTTTTACGGAAAAAGATTTTAGTATAAAAAAAAAACTAGTACCGTCTTCAACTTCCGAAGTTAGTGCACTTTACCCCCGGATAACCTCTATACATTAAAAAATGTATGTTTTTTTCTTAATTACGACATTTTATAACTAGTGTTTAATAGTGTACAATATATTACCGATTTTTTTTGTGTTCAAGTTTAATTACTAGAACTCCGTTATAATTTAACCTATTATTATTCACTTCAAAAAAGGGTTTATGTATTAAAAAAAGTTCAGCTAGGTAATTATTAATACGCGTGATAGCTGTTTCACCTTTCGAGGGCATTATTAAACTGTGGTGAAGTCACTTACAGACGATATTTTAATATTATATCTATGTAGGTACTTATAATGAAACTCGTTTTTTTTTCATTTTCATCTTATTAATATCTGAGTAAATTGAAGGTTATTTTACTCAGAAATTAATAAAAGTATTGGTTTTATGTTTTAATATAATTTTAGAAAAATGTTGTGAAAATTTTATCACTCCTCTCTTTTGCATGTATTGCCAAATAACCTATGTTATTATTCGCGGGAAAGGCTAGCTATATTATTTCATGGTGGTATTGATGGTTTTATATAAATAAAATAAAATTTCGATCCTCAGGAATTTCCCAGCACAATCCAGGCGCGAGGCTGTAAAATACGTCTCATAAAATATTTTTAAAAGGGTGAAGGAAGTGGGCCATTCTGGGATCACTGGGGGACTTCTTACTTCCACGTCCCATAAAACTCCAATATTCGCGTTTAATAGGAAAATCTCTTGCCCACATTGGGGGGATTAACATCAGCTGAATTTTTTTCATTATGCCCCGTAAAACTTGGCTAGTCTCTTTGACGCGTATTTTCAGACGAAAGGGGTTCTCGATAGCCTTTCCATAGAAAACAATAGAATGGATTCTAATTAAACGACTGTTAAGATAAACGTTCTCTTGCAGTCTTCTTGTTGACAGTAAAGTAATATATCTATATATCTTTTATGGAAAAACGTACATTTTATTATTTAAACGCCCAGAGGGCTTTTACATACAAGTACATCATGAAAATGGAAAAAATGCACAAAAGTTAATTACAGTTGAAATATGAAAAAAATAAAAAAAAAACAACACCAAAGCTAAAAATACACAGGAATATAAAGGAAAAGAAAAAAATAAATAATACAATATCCACAAAGTCAATATTAACATTAATAATAAATAATGTAAAAAGTTGCAGTTAACAATAATTTATAAACTAGGTAGAAATAATTCGTTCATACTTTTTTTTTTTAATTTGCAAAGTTTATATTATTGTCAAATACATCCATATCATTTAAGTATTTGTTACAAAGACTGTGTAAGCGATGAATTGGGGAATGCAAACTATAGTTGGAACGGTATATACATATGTAAAATTTTATTGTTTGTCTTGTAGTCCGTTTAGGTATGTATAAGTAGATTAAATACAGGAGTTCAGAACAATCGAATTTCCAATTTAATAATTTTAATAAAAAGGTTAGATCGTTAATATTCCGTGTGTTTTCTAAAGTTGGAATAATTAAAATATTCATTAACGATGAGTAATTTATGTGCTCTAAATTTATGAAACGTAAACATTTTCTTTGAAGTCTTTCTACATTATGAATATGTATTTTGTAGAAGGGCGACCACACTATGGAAATAGGTTCTATTAGACTGCTAACTAGGGATATTTACACACAAATTTATTACTTGTAAGGATTCAAATTTTTTATTACAATTTGATAAACGTGAGCAGTGAAATTTAGTTTCTATTATCGATTATAATGTCGAGATTTTTTTTAATATGAATACCGCACAAGAGTCTGCTCCCAACCGTCTGGAGCCAGTGAGACTATGGCATTCCCAATTGGGGAATGATGTGAGGCTGAAGGTATTGGGGAGGGGAAGGAGAAGGAAGAGGAAGGTGGAGAAATACCTGGCTATTCAGATCTGGTCACCAAACACGGCTAAAAGCTATTTCAAGCAACGTTTCAATTCTGAATGGTGGTCTTTTACCAGGGCGATGCTGAGAGTATCTTCCACTCTGGAACATGCGCAAATATACTATATATTATTTTAAAATTAATTAATTGTGAAACAGCACAAATTAATTAAATAAAATTTACTTGCGCACGCTCGGATTTGAACCCGCGACCTTCGGATTCGTAGTCGAGATCCTTACCCCTCGACCATGGAGGCCGTCTTATCTCATTTCGATAACTCTTTCTAGATTTATTGAATAGTACAAAAAAGACTTTTTTTTCTGGAAAAGGTTAGAGTTTTACATTTTTATACATTTACTTATAAATGGTTTTGTGAGCACCACTTATTTAGCAAGTCAATATTAAACTGACGAATTTTAGTTTGTTTTTAATAATAATAATAATAATAATGCTTTACTAACTTCTCTTTTTTATAACAATCATATCCTCACTGAGATTTTCCAAGGATTTCATTTACAAAATATTAAATTACATTCTGAAAAAAAATTTAACTAATTGTGAGGTAAGGTGTTTCAAGTGTAGTTGAGTGGTTTCGGTGTTAGTCTATATTTGGTATTAATATATGTTCTCTTTCAGATCTCCCTATGTAACGTATCCTGTATTTTATTTAATTTTTAACTTTATTATGGTTGTTATGATTTATAAAGGATAGTGGGATTTTGTTGTACAGTTTGGTATCATAACATAAAAAGTTTTTTTGTACAAATGTTGTGTTTGTGGTTCCTTGTTGTATGAGTTTTTGACTCTGAGATCGTGTTTCTAGTATGTATGATTGTTGTAATTTTTAAATTTTTTATTTATGAACGTAAAGCAGTATTGTTTTAGAGTATAATTATTTTATTGGCATAATGTTAAATCTGTAAAAAATTTAAAATTTGCGTAATGTTAAGTTTAGATCAGTTATAATTTAATATCGTCGGCGAAGTCATTTATAAAAACAAGAAATAAAACCGAACCAAAGTGACTGGCTACCTTGCGGTACGCCACTAGTACCAGAAAACGATTTGGATATAAAAGTTTTATGTTGACAAACGAGGTATATATGTATATCTGATAAGTAACTACTTAACCATTTGATTCCGAGGGCATAAAGCTTCCGGATCAGTACTTTGGGAGATACTTGATAGGTATTCAGCTAAATGCAAACAAATTGCACACAAGTTTATGTGCCGAGAAATTAAATGCAACAATTTATGTAGTTAATATTTATGATGTTTCATAAAGAATATTCAAATACACATAAACTTTAGTGATTGTAGTTCATATAATTAAAAAATGATTATTCAATGATTCCCAATTTCGAGTGTTAACAAAATCGAGCTTAAACCCAATTGTGCTAATGAAAATGTAGTTTTATTTTACGATCGCTGACAAATTGACAAGTGGGATCAAATCGTATTATTACATCAAAGGATGCAGTTGAATATATTAAACGAGTACATGAAGGGTTAAACAGAGTGCAAGTTAAATCAGACTGCGGAGAATATTATTATTGATCGAATTAGGAATTCAATTCCAGAGTGGTAGATAATGTCAGTGTCTCCCTGGTGAAAGCCATCATTCAGAATTGAAACGTTGTTTGAAATGGCTTTTAGCCGTGTTTGGTGACCAGATCTGAATAGCCAGATATTTTCCCACCTTCCTCTTCCCCTTCTCCTTTCCCTCCCCAATACCTTCAGCCTCACAATATCCCCAATTAGGGATGCCATAATCTCACTGGCCCCAGACGGTTGGGAGCAATTCTTGTGCGGTATTCATGTAAAAAAAAACCAATGTGAAAGGTCTCGAGGAAAGATGCTTAAACTCCATTATTTGAAAGAATACTTTAAGGATTAATGCTGTGATGTGTCTCTGTAATAAGTATAACTATGTAATATACCAGTGATGTGTTTCTTTATAATAAGTGTCTCTGTACTCTTATATTATAATGTACTAGTGATATGTCTTTATTACAAATACAAATTATGTGTTGTAAATGTTGTTAATATACTGTGAATGTTAATTGTGTATCTACAAACTGTACTGCAGGTTCTGCACGTGATCCCGTAATGAGTTTCTTAACTCTTGGGAATACAGTATTGTATACTTTTTAATAAAATTATTATTATTTTTTTTAATGTTATTAGTAGTCATCCGTATGAATTTACAAAATATACAAGTAACCTTGAAAAGAATGATCGGTATGACGACTTAAAAATAATATCAAAGAATGCAACATAATGTCACGTCATAAGCCAAAATAGAAGGCGGCCGGCTGCCAGAAGTGCAATGAATGTTGATCACTTTTCTATTATTACGGGTATTAGATAATACTTCTAGAATGCCAATTTTTCTACTTAACCGCCCTGCCTTTGGGTTATTTTTCAAAAAGTAGGTAAAAAAACATCGGGATTTTTTTCCATGTGCTTGGAGTATCACTGATTAGCGGCGGGACTTGTATGGGAAAATACGAAAATAACCGAACACATCCGTTAGCTTCGGCTTACCTCGGCATACTAAAAGCGATAACGCAGGAACGAACTTGATGTATACGACGTATCACGAAGGTTTCGGTTATCGTTATTTTTTAACCTGTACGTACGGGATACGGTTTGTTGCGTTCGGGCGATGATATACCGGCCGTATCACGTACGTTCGTATGGTTAGGGCGGTTAACATAATTCTGGATATAATTTGTTTTTTGTTTCTTATTTGTTTATTTATAGGCTTCTTGGGGCACTCCCGCATTCCATCTTGGATTACTCCAGTTATCGACAGAATGAGCCGCCAAGGGCTACATTTTGTCAGCGTCAATATCTGTACTAACCAATTTGATGTGCGTTTGTGACTAACATACTTTTATGCGAAAGCTGCGCAGGGACACTTGAGGGTTTGTTATAGATTCGTTTAATTAAACAAATAGAGTCCTTGACGTGCACCCTGAAGGAGTAACCATAAGTTACTTATACAGGGGTGGGAAAGTGGTGGATAACCTCAACTGTTAACATAACGCTATGATAAAAAAAAGCCGGTGGACCAGAAATAAGAATAGTATATTATCAAAGCAAAAGCTATATGGGAATGAGTCAGGGTGGATGCCGTCTCTCTACTTCGCGGAATAGAAGATCTCGAAACTAACTAACTAACTAACCATCACGCCGTTTCCCCGCAATGGTAGGCAGAAAGGACGGACCGTCAAACAATTAGATCTTGGCATACACCTCTTGGTTCATTCACATTCATACATCATTTCATACATTCTATTCTATTATTCCGACTTCTGACATGGCCCGACTAAACTATTTGATTCACTTGACCGCGCCATGTCATCCTCGGGTGACCCCGGCTTCTTCTTCTATTCAAATTCGCGTCATACGAGTATATTCTTCTTACACTCCTTTCTTCGTTCATTCGCCATACATACATCATTTCATACATTCTATTCTATTATTCCGACTTCTGACATGGCCCGACTAAACTATTTGATTCACTTGACCGCGCCATGCCATCCTAGGGTGACCCCGGCTTCTTCTTCTATTCAAATTCGCGTCATACGAGTATATTCTTCTTACACTCCTTTCTTCGTTCATTCGCCATACATACATCATTTCATACATTCTATTCTATTATTCCGACTTCTGACATGGCCCGACTAAACTATTTGATTCACTTGACCGCGCCATGTCATCCTCGGGTGACCCCGGCTTCTTCTTCTATTCAAATTCGCGTCATACGAGTATATTCTTCTTACACTCCTTTCTTCGTTCATTCGCCATACATACATCATTTCATACATTCTATTCTATTATTCCGACTTCTGACATGGCTCGACTCAAGTATTTGATTCATACGACTTTCTGGGCAGCCCAGAAAGCTGGCGCTTCTTCTATTCAATTTAAATCATACGGTATATTCTTCTTACTCCTTTCTTCGTTCATTCGCCATACCATACATCATTTTACTATACATTTCTATTCTATTATTCCGACTTCTGACATGGCCCGACTAAACTATTTGATTCACTTGACCGCGCCATGCCATCCTAGGGTGACCCCGGCTTCTTCTTCTATTCAAATTCGCGTCATACGAGTATATTCTTCTTACACTCCTTTCTTCGTTCATTCGCCATACATACATCATTTCATACATTCTATTCTATTATTCCGACTTCTGACATGGCCCGACTAAACTATTTGATTCACTTGACCGCGCCATGCCATCCTAGGGTGACCCCGGCTTCTTCTTCTATTCAAATTCGCGTCATACGAGTATATTCTTCTTACACTCCTTTCTTCGTTCATTCGCCATACATACATCATTTCATACATTCTATTCTATTATTCCGACTTCTGACATGGCCCGACTAAACTATTTGATTCACTTGACCGCGCCATGCCATCCTAGGGTGACCCCGGCTTCTTCTTCTATTCAAATTCGCGTCATACGAGTATATTCTTCTTACACTCCTTTCTTCGTTCATTCGCCATACATACCCAAACCATCTAAGCGTCCCTTTCTAATTTTACTCATTATGCTTACATCAGCCTTGCATTCTTTCCGAATCTCAATATTTTTCATACGATCATACATGGTTTTACCACACATTCGCCTCAGAGATCGCATTTCTACGGTATTCAGTTAATGAAGTTTCCTGCATTCACCCTTCTTTCAATATCCCTATCAGTCTTTCCATCTCTCGTAAACATACTTCCCAAATATAAAAAAACTCATCGACCTGCTAAGTATTCATCATTCACAACCATATTGCACACTGTTTTCGTACTCTCTCTTCCAAACACCATGACTTTAGACTTACTTACTTTCATCATTAGTTCATTCTTCTTACAAACTTCGTTCATCCTAGATACAAGGGACTGTAGATTTTCCATAATGTTAGCAATCAGCACCGCATAATCAGCATACAACAGGCAACATACTTTCAGATCACTCATTTTCGATCGCAACGATGGAGGCCTTTTCTAGCAGAGGATTTAATCTGCGGAAACCGACGCTTCGGGCCACTCGACTGCTAACCGGTCACCTATACATGTAAAATGAACATTCCCAGTGTAATGATCATTGATGACTCTTCCCCTTGTTCAGTATTATGTTGTTCACCCATGTAAGCGTTACAATAAATCTCCTGGCCGGTTTATCAAGCTAATTTGCTTCCCAAGTGGTTCAAGGAAGCCGAGCTAACTCCACTGTTTAACGACATCATAGTGTGTTTCTGATGGCTACATAATTCCCCCATATAGCCATGAGCCCGATGGCATCTGCTTGATTCAATAATAATGAACATATACATTTGTTTTAAGTAATGAACCATTAAGAGCAATCTAAGTACTGTTGAACAGTAGACTTCAGTAGAGTTGCAATAATGATTTAAACCCCGAGGTTAAAACATGTAAAAATCAATTGTCATTTGTAGATTTACGAGGCAATTCAAAAGATAATTAAACTGATTAGTCAAATACTAGAGATACGGTCCACTATTAATATTAGTAGGTTCTTGATTATATGTAAAAATATCTAGATATTCTAGAGTACTGCACTGATTTGGTTCTAGGTCGTTTGGTCTTCAATCCTACTGGTATGCTGACGTTCAGCAAGTTTATTTCTAATGCTGACCAGAAGAAATAGACAAACTAAAAACTCGTATAGCTGACCTCAAATAGATTGAAGCTGAATCCGTCAAAGACTTAGTTTCTCTGGACCGCCATAAGCAGGCGTATCATTGATATCACCATATCATTGATAACTCCCCAATAAATATTTCAGGAAGTAACCTTACTCCGAAGACGTGTGTCAAATGTCAAACTACTCGGTGTCAATCTGGATGCAGACTTTTCCCTTAAAAGTCAAGTAAACAGAAATGTAAATACAGGTTTCTTTCAATTGAGACAAATTAAATCAGTACGGAGAAATCTGCTAACATAGGCGACCAAACTGTGTCAATTCGTACGTTGTGTCACGTCTAGATTACTGCAATGAAATATATGCAAGTCTCCCCAAATACCAAATTAACAAATTGCAATTAGTTTTCAACGCTGCAGCAAGACTTATCACCGGAGAATCTAAAATTTCCCACATTTCAAACTGGCTCAAATGTTCTGGAAGAATCCAGTTCAAGCTCTGCTGGATGGTATTTAAATCACTTAACGGAATGGCTGCGGTTTACTTATCAAAACTATGAATTCACAGTAAATACTGTACTGGGATCAATTTTGCCTATAAAAGCTATACTGTAAAGCTATATTTTGTTATATATTTGTGTTTTGTTTTTCATGTTCATTGATCCCTACTACTAGATAACGAAGCCACATAAACATATTTGGAAACGCTGTCTTATCTGGATGTGGAAAACATTGACAACAATAGGCATATCTACACATCACGAACGTAGAATCAACTTGATCAAAACTTAAATTATAAAAATCAGTTCATTACACCAAACAAAAACTATTTTTAATCAGATTTAAATTTAACATTATGTTTTATAGTTCATATATTTATAACATGTAACATAAGGACTGGAAAATCTTTTCAAATATCTAAATTTAGACGTCCGCCGAGCCGAAGCAATTCGGCCAAATGGTTAAGCACTTGGACTTTAAACAGTTTACTGACTCTGGCATAATTGCAAAAATGGATTTTCTATTGAAACTTTACGTGGAGGGCTTTTGTATGATGGTGTGAAATGAAACATAAAACTATATTGCGACTTGGGGCAGGAATTATTAATTTTCTTTATTTTTTTTTGTTTAAATGCCTACTCCTTGCGGAGTATTACTTTGGGTCTTTTGTATTTGGTAATTTCATTCTCGCTATATTGAGCGAGAGAGTTAACCAGAGTGGAAGATACTCTCAGTATCGCCCTGGTGAAAGACCACCATTCAGAATGAAACGTTGCTTGAAATGGCTTTTAGCTGTGTTTGGTGACCAGATCTGAATAGCCAGGTATTCCCAACCTTCCTCTTCCCCTTCTCCTTCCCTCCCCAATACCTTCAGCCTCCCAACATTCCCCAATTGGGAATGCCATAGTCTCACTGGCTCCAGACGGTTGGGAGCAGTTGGGACTCTTGTGAGGTATTCATATAAAAAAAAAAAAATAAAAAAAAATCGTTGGATTTTCATGTCGCGCTAGTCCGGCGTAGAATTTTTCCGAGTGTGATACAATTAGCTTCTTTATCAGAGGAATGCTTCTATCTTTGTGTCAAGTTGTAACCCTGGTCCACTTCGGCGCATTCAATGCTAGTCGATTGAATTTGTCTATGGCGATTGAATTGGAGAGAGAATATTTGGCAAGATCTTTGCCTTTTTTGTTGTCATGCTGGCTATGCCAGGAGCCGTGTTTAGCGTTTAAGTCACCAGCTATAATAGTGTGACCATTTTCGGAGAGTAGTGAGTCTAGTTCTGAAGGAATTAAATGTCGTTTGGGAAGACTATAAGCAGATATGAATTTTATTGGGCCGGAAGAAGTATTGATTTTAACCGCGGTGGATTCAATGTTTTCGTTAGAAAATGAATGTGCTAGACAATGGTCAATGTTACTTTTAACGAGAATAGCTGTGCCGCCTCCTTTAGTGGTGGTTCTGTCGTCTCGGAATATGTTATAGTTTGGTATTCTTAGGTTACGTGATGGTTTTAGCCACGTTTCATTTATAAGAAATACGTAGAGACTATAATCGTGGAGAAATTCTATTATTTCTTCACAGTATGCTAGTACTGTGCCATTGGCGTTCCAGTACGCTGTTTGTAAGTTTTATTTATTGGCACGTTGTCTAGCCATTGTGTTTCTTAATGTATGTCTGTATGGAACTTAGCTCTTTGGCGGCATTTTGAATAAGAAATTGGAGTTCAGTAGCTCGTTCAATGAGGGTTTGGATTTCGCTAGCCTCGGGTTTATATGGAGAGGGAGGGGTGGGGAAGGGCACTCTGGGGCTCTTGAGGAGACTCGGGTCGGCGTTCTAGCAGGAATTGTTGACTTGAAGCCGGGGTTTGGCCCGTGAATTTGAGGGGGTGTGGTGGGTGGGCCGGTTTACATGGTTACTGTTACTGTGGTTTAAAAAAATAACTTACTTTCTTAAAACAATAAGGAGTGTCCTCAGTACAAAATATTTGATTCTACATGGCTCTCTGCCAATTACTATTAGAATATGGTATTATCGGATGGGGCAGTGCTAATGATAATATTCTCAATGTACTCATTAGAACACAAAAAGCCATCATGAAAATTATTTTTAAAAGTAAAATAAATATACTAACACCAAATACAGACAAACACCGAAACAACTCAACTGCACTTAAACACCTCACCTTACAATTATTTTATTTTTTTCATCAAGGACATCAATTTAATATAATGTAATTTCAAATTTTATAAATGATATCCTCAGCACGGGAAATCCGAGTGAGGATATCATTATTTATTGTTTTGTTATAAAAAAAGAAGATAATAAAATTATTATTGTCAATAGTATTATCATTCAGAAATTCTTTTGCAATCTTTACGCTGACACTCACAAAATTAAAATTATTAAATATTGTTATTTTTGTGAGTATATTAAGCAAGAAGTAAAGTCATGTGGGTTATTTTCTTTGCAATTAAAATATTACACAAGTTTTACTCTAGTTACCAGCAACTTTTTTTTCGTATCTTGAAACGTTTTGTTGTTTACTTGTGGATCTATAAGTCATCATTTATTAATGCAAATACTGTCAAATCAAAATGGTTTAAATAATTGAGTACACAAAAAATACTACAAAGTGGATAATTAATCTATCAATTAAGGCCATACATTTCATAAAAGTATGAATATTTTTTACATTGCTTTTATCGAAGCAGTAGAAACATATGAAGTTCAGTTGATGAATCAATTGAAAAAAACATACTTATGAACAACCAGTGAATTGGAAATTTTCATGTCGCTCAATATGCGAAAGCGCGCCGGGTTAAAGTACCTATTAATACTTTGAGTGCTTTTGAATGGAATGCAAATAATTCTCTGTGCTTTGATCAGGGAAAGTGCAGCAGGCAGGAGTCTGGCAAACTACGATCGATAGTAATTTGTATAATTTAATTTCAATTATAATACACGTCAAGACATGCTTCGAGTTTCAGATTATTCGGGCTTATGGCCGCCAAGGTGTATAAATTAAATGTATTTAACAGGCGTGTTATCTGTAACCTAAGCAATATGTATTTGTTCGTTATTTTATTGATATACCTAACGTGATGTATTTTGCGCCTGTTCATTATAACTAACTATAAATGTAGAAGCCCATATATAATAAAATAAATAAATATTTAATTGTCGAAATGGGTCGCTGTTAACTTGGACACCGGACACCGGACACATTAAGTATACATTAAGTGCATATTAAGTATACAATATAACATTATCCTAGTTCAGGGAGTTAATTTGATTTTTGAATTGTTCATATTTCAAAGTTTCGGTTAGATTCAGTTTGCTGTCGGATGTATTGTACCACCTTTTACCTAAATACAAGCAGTGGTGATGTGCCGTGGTCGTTCTTAGCATTGGGATGGCTATTAAACCATTTGTTGGTTGGCCTGTGCAACTTAACTGTGTTTTATGCAATCCCGTGATGGATGGTACATTAAATTCCTTCGGAAGGTGAAATAGCTGTCATGTGTAATAATATTTACCTAGCAATTTTTTTAAGTTACTAAACCATTTTTATATTAAATAATAATATGTACTAACTATTAAAAATAAATATACCTTTTAAAAGTGTGCTTTAAACACAGTCGACGGGCTAACAATTTTTCAGAAATAAAAATCATCATAAATGTCAAATAAATTCCTCCAAAATGTATTGATATGTTCGGTATCCGTCACAGAATTGGCTCGCTCAACCGAAAAGAAAAACCAAACATTTCTTTTGTTGTGCGTTTTCAAAAGATTTTCTTTCGCAAATACTGGGAAATGAATTGAAAAATTGGTAAGGATGAATTATTTCAAATCTCTGGTGCCATATTCAAATACTTGCAACCTAGTTGGGTATACGCCTACCAGTGAGAGATGACATAATATATAAATAAAATACAGTAGTCATTGTGTAACATAAAAGCCAATGACATATTGTTAAAATATTATGTTTTGTTCACTGTGCAAGCAGCACGTCTGTTTTTTATTCTCTGTTTTTTGATATTTTAAGGAATTATACCGCACTTAGAGTCTAAGCTGCAAAGAGTCTCAGTTTGGAATTCCAATTTGGAAATGGTAATTTATATTATTTAAGTTTTTAATCCAGCAGGACTGGATGGACAGTGGATACCCATCTGCCAAATTACATAAGATATATACAATTTCTTACATTTAAATTGATAGGGACTGACTTTAATAAAAAAGGTTATATTAGAATATAAAAATACATGATAATACATGATAAAAATACATAAAGAAAATGTGAGAATTTTTTTTTATTCTAAAATTTAAAAAAAACCAAAACATTAGCCACTCATCTCACTAGGAGTCATGTGTTGAGATGAGCAGCTTTACAATTTTAGTGAAATGGTAATTATATATTTTTTTTAAATAACACCAAAGTTATTCAAACTATAAACAACTATAAAAGTTACAATAAATCTTTAAGTTGGCCGTACATTTATAGATTACAACAATAATAATAATAAATGGATTATTTCTATAGCGCCGTTTTCGTGAGAAAATCACCTCAATAATTTCAGTGTAACCGAAATAACTATAATAAAGTACCTGTGCTCTAATTAGCCACAATCGGTGATCATATTTTTGTTAACAAGAAGTAGTGAGTAAATAATAATAAAAAAATAATAAAAATTAAATAATAATAAGTATTAAAAATGATAATTAAAGAAAGATAAAAATAATGAATCTGAAGGACGTGGGTAGGCAAGTAGATGGGAATATTAAGAGGAAGTGGAAGAGGAAGTACCCGCGGAATCTAACATGTTCACCATACACAGCTAAAGCCATTTAAAACCATGTCTCCAGGGAGTCTCATCAGTTTCTCATTCTGTTTTACTTTAATAATATATCTACTAATTAAAACAAATTTAATTTTTAGACATCTACTTACTAAAAGAGTCACTGTGATAACAATTCATCGTGTTATTCCCTCTGCTTAACTCTGGTTAACTCTGCTTAACATTGCTTAACCCTGCTTAACCCTGCTTAACTTTGCTTAACTCAGCTTAACTCGGTAGGTTGATTAATAATTCTCGAAGGGGAGAATCCCGCCAATTTTCAAATATATAGCAATGTTTTTTTTTTTTAATCTTAAATGACATTATAATTAACATGTCTAGTTTTATTTCAAATTTGATATAATTTTAACCACAACCTAGCCTAAGATCACAAGGTCATCATAGTCTTTAGAGTCATTAAATTACCGTTCCACGACGAACGTCATCGGAGCGTAAGCAATTTTAAGAGATGATTGGTATGAGAGCAGTTTCAACAGATCTCTCACTGGTGTTTGTGTGAAACGCGCGCGAGGTGTTCCCAGGTCCCACGTCATAGAAGATTCTCGCTCCCTCAACTTTGCACGCTACGCCGCGGCCGACTTTATTGGATTCTAAAAGCCAATCATTACATTGTGAAATGCTGTGCCTTAGTGAAGTATGCAAACTGTGTATACTGTAAACTAACTATACACTAAAGGAGATCAAGGTTGCTTATTTCGGTAGCGTTCGATAGCAATACATGCATACATGCATACATTCCACGGATATTTCCCGGTGTTCCGGGAACGACTTTTTAAAAGAACATTGACATTTGTATTTAGGCAACCGAATATGCGCGAACTATTTCTATTTATTTGTACAATTAGTAACTTTGTACAGTGGCAGATGACTGATTACCTTTCCGCTTTGTTGTGATGATCAATGGGTTTTTGATTTGATAGTTGGTAACAAAATAACTGCAAAATTACAGTACTTTAATATAATATATTATTGTCTTGACATGGATGAATACAACGACATTACTGGTGTGAACAAAATGCCTTATTTTTCAAAATTCAGAAATGTCAAGTATTGCGATTATTCGAATATCGTTATCGAATCTTACTGGATATCCATTAAATAATATTAAATTTACACCAATAACCCAAAATTGGGACTGTAATATTCGATAAAAAATTGACATTCATTACAAACATTAACGATATAAGTCACAACGTCTAAAAGATGTTTGGCTTCCTTTGCAGAACTTTAATAGATTTCAAGTCTTTAGACTGTATGAGAATGCTCTACACTTCATTAGTTAGAAGTCAAGTGGAGTGTATTCACCCATTTAGTTCCCTTTGTATAATATACATTCTAACTACATAGAACGGATTCAGCACAAATTTCTTAGGTATATAAAATTTAAGTTCAAAATTCCAATTGTAAACATTATTTATGTAAGTTTGATGAATCGATTGCATCTCATTACGCTGTCTGACAGGAGAATTATTTCAGATCACGTTGTATTATATAGAATCATTAACCATCTAATTGACAGTCCTGCCACTGTCGCCACTATTAAATTACTTATACCGACCAGGAACACAAAACAAATTGCAACATTTTTCTGCAACACGTACATAACCAACTTACACTCACTAACATATATAATGCATGATCTGGGCGTCAAGTACGGAGGTATTGTTGATATATTTACTGACTCCATTTATAAAGTAGAGCGTCATCTATACAAGCACCTTGATGAATCCTACAATGAAGTATCGTAGCTTGGATAATGCAGCGTAAATGATTTGTGCTATAATATTGTTTTAGTTTTCTATTATATGTTACTGTTATTCGTTTGAAAACAAAAAGTTACTTTATTGTTTAAAATCTCTATTAATAATTTTTGATAGCTCATTACATTCTGTTCTAAAAAATCCATATAAAAGTCCAGATGGCCGTCTAATCAAATAAATAAAAAAATAAAAAAAATGGATGACTTGTGTAGCGACGTTTTGTGAAAAATCACCTCAATGGCGCTGTAAAAATATTAGGGTTTATATCATTATGTACAAACAGATGTAAAAAACATACCTACCTGCACCTGGCAGGTCCCTCCAGATTAACACATTAGATTTAGATTGGGAAGATATGCTTTTGCACGCACATGCCACAATAATAGAAAACACTGCCCATCGCGGGATATTGCAGTTAGTTAGTTACCCGTATAAATTATACTTATTTATTATTGATCAGAATTACTATCAGAAGGTTTGTGGCTGAAGGAGGGTCGGTGTTTTTTTTAATATTTCTGTTTTTTTTTCGATTTTAGGACTGGAATACATATTTTAAAAATTATACGAAAAGGGAAAAAAAAAATCTTCTCGTGGTTCAACTGATTTTTCGATGAAAATTATTTACATTTACAAAAATTAATACTTTTACAATATCGCGAAAGCTAACATTTTTTTAGTACGTGACTTTAGGTAGGTACTCTAACCGGCTAGCTTCGCCACGTAAAGTGGATTTGCAACTGTAACATTCAACATAGTATCTGGTGTGGGCTTGTTCCTTCAACCTTCTGATAGCTGATGATGTCGCTGATTTAAGAGTTAATTGGAATTTTGAGGAATGCACAGTTCTGATGGGTAAGCCGGAGCCACCCCGTTAATTGATTTGAATATCATCCAGCGAAGCTTGAACTGAATTCTTTCTGGACATTTGAGCCAGTATCTTTAAATTTTTATCTATGTATAGTTAATGGCTAAGTTATGTTTACGTCAAATGTAAGTACCTATTTTATTTAAGATGAATATACTTATTAAACCAAAAAGAAAAAGAAATTTTTGTATGTATTACTATTACTATTAGGACTAATTAATTTTTGTAGAACCTGCAGACAAGCTGTCATGTGACCGCTTTGCGGGACTACATATTTTGCTCCTTTCTTTACTTTACCATGCATGTATTTATGTTCTTTGGATGAATAAATAAATAAAATAAAAATAAAAAAAATGATTTTTTAGACGTTCTGAAAAATGGGAATATTTAAGTACGCCAGTGATAGGTATAAATAGCAGGAAATATCTGCTAAACTTATCATTTTCAGGCCTTTTTTTTCTTTTGATCCTCCATAGTTTATTTAGTTGGGGTTTTCTCCTCTTTGTAATTCAATGCCCTTAGTATCCAGTGAAAAACCATGTATATAATATTCTCTTGCTTTGTTGGTTTTTGTAAACTACTTTATATTTGATTATTTACACCCTTAGCGTCTAAATTGTTATAGTAATAGCTAAAGTGTTAATCTAAGTGAGTCTGCCACTCGTGAGTATTTTAAATTGTGGTTTTAATTTTTATCCATGTAATATATAAGTTATTTTCTAATTATATTAGGTTAGGTTATTTTGTGTAGATTTTCTTGCTATTTTGATATTTGTACTTTACATTTGATTATTTATACCCCTAGTTTATTCTAAATTGTGCATGTGAGTGAGTCTGCCGCTCATGAGTATTTTATTTCATAGTTTTAATTTGCATACATATATACTATAATAACAGATATACTATGTAGTATATTTGTTATTTTAGAATTATATTAGGTTAGTTAGTGTAAGCTGCAGTTGAGGCGAACCTTCACAAAACTGCGCTATAGAAATTAACTCTTATTATTAATTCACCCGTCCCATAAGGTTCCTCATGCTGTAAGAGGAAGGCACCAAAAATGCTGATGAGTACTTACATACAAGAACGAGTCGAAAAACCACCCGTTATTTAATGGAAAGTAGAATAAATACAGCAACGCCTATCGTTTAAAGACTGTAACGCGTTAAGATGGAGGAACCTATCAAATAGATTACTCAACATAATATGTACCTACTGTATTATTATACAATTGCATTATATGAATTTTTGCGATTCGACAGATCATTATTAGTGAAAAAACAAATTAAGTTTTAAAGGTAAAAACATCCCTCATTGCTCTCCGCACTGTGATAGTCGTATTTTACCCGCATCAACTTTAATAGTTTCTATTATATATTCTGGGAAAATATCCAAACAGCCGACCACTTTTGGCGTGCAACTAATAGCTAATAGCGATGATGTAAATATGTCTGACCGCCGCGGAGCGTCGTTTAGTGACGCACTATCAACCTTTTCCCGAAAATCCTGGTCATAAACCCCAAGGAAGAATTAAATTATTAAACATTCAAAACCCTTAAGCCACCACCCTCAATAAAATTTCTACCATTAAATACAAATAACTAGAAATAAAATTCACCCATACCGGCTTTATACCATTTCAAAGTGAACACTTTTTCGAACGACACGTACCCCAAGTACCCAACAGTGATTTAAGATTTTATACAGTGGTTTTAATTGATCGGTCAGTGGCTGAGTTGATAGTTCATTTGGGAAAAGTTTCAGAAAATCGCGGGAGATTTAAATCCGGCCATCTGCGTAAAATATAGAAAAAAAAGTTTCACGATATTGAAATCCGGCTATCTTGTTGACATTCTAAGCACATTCAGCCGGTTTTTGTTTCATTTGGTCAAAATTTGAACTTGGCGGTCTTTCGAAATTTCAGAAAATCGCGGGAGAATCAAATCCGGCGTCCGGTTCCCACCCAAATGTCGTGAGTTCAATTCCTCAGCTGTAAAAGTCCTCTATCACGATACACGCAACATATTTAGTGTGATGATAGTAGGAGATTTTCAAATATTGTCAACTTATTTGTTATCCGGAAATGTTTGCCCATCTATTAAAAAAAATATATAATAAATAATATTGTATCGTAGAGTTTTGAAATACTATTTTGCCATGGATCCAACAACAGAAGGTAAGTGTCTTTACTAACGTAAAACTTTTTTTAAACCGTACTTGTGTTTCTACGGAGCTATATAATACGAAGTAGGTACCGAAAAAAAGTTTTTAAATAACAGTTTTTTTTGTTTACCTTGAGAAAAAGATTCAAAACCCATGGATACAAGTATATTGGTGAATATACAATTATGGAGGGGACATCAGAATCAGCTAAAACCAATTCGGCGTTCGGGGTACACACTCAAGCAAACTTTTTTTTTAGATTCTCATTTTGCAAGAATTAAAAGTTTATTTTACGACTGTTTTTAATGACCTGTTTCCTTCACAGGATCATAAGAAACCTGTCGAACGAAAAAAGACTCGTTAGATATTTTACCATCATCATGGACGAAGTTCATCAATAAAAGGAATTGTGATAACAGACAGTCCACCCATTACTTATCCTCGTATTCTGGCGATAACACAAAAAAAATCACAAATACCTTTAAGATAAGATTGGCTTCATGCGGTGGAAAACTATCCCGCATTATGTTTAAATATAAAAATTATCTTACGTCGGTTTGGTTTTGGTAGCAATAATTCTGGGAATTCAGTCTGCAGATTTTCGAGAACCCACACTCTTCTGCTCACTCAAATTACTGGGGTAAATGGTATTTTTGGAATATTTAAAATATTTTTTCAACATATTATTATCCACTCTATGGCGTCATTATTAATTAATTATTGTTTTTGTTTATAATTTGTCTATTCTTACATTATTGTGTTCTATTTTTATCATTTGTCTAAACTTGACATTATTATTTTTTAGTATTCTGTATATTCCTGATGAGGAAAACTTCGCTTTAAAAACATGTTGCATATATTAATAAAGAGGTGATTACAAAGTAATTTTAAATTGATTTATAAATAAAATATTACTATGTATTCTTATTATCGTATAATGCAGATTTACTTACGTCATATTGCATGGAGCAAAATTACTGTTGATACTTCATGCCGACCACTGTACACAAAATTCTTATCCACGGTACTGATGCCATAGTAAATGTCGTTATACCAATTGGTGTGCTTTCTGAAGAAGCACGGGAAGGTCGCAATAAAAACAATATTAAGGAATTCTTTTGTTTTAATGGGTTATTGGTTTCCTGGAACCTGTAGTTTCAAGTGAACGCAAAACTCCCAGAAAAGCATTTATGAGACTAGATTTCATTGCATTCTGAGAGATGGAAGCACTCACAGTCCGAACTTTCAGAAGAATTCGATACTTGCGAGAGCGCGGATTGTGAATTCAGTTAGGCTTATGCGAATTGCGTATATTTTAATTAATTCTTATGAACTATTCTGTTTTTTTTTTTCGTGTTATTACATTTACAATAAAGTAGCAATCTCACCAAATCAACAAAATCTGGTAATTTTTATTACTATGTGATGCAATCAATACACTATTTAACAGTAAATCTTGATTTTTTACCTCATTCCTTGAATCAAAAACTCATAGATTTTTAACGAGATTCGACGTCAGTTAAAAATGTTGAGGTTATTACCAGTAATTTTGTAAATAAACCCACTGTGCGACGGTGAGAGAGGTCTATTCCTATCCCTCGTTAAATCAAATTAATTTTATAATTTATTTGGAGCACATCAATCATAAAGCGGCCGCAGGGTGTGTTTTTAATTGAACATTGACACATTTCAACGTAAGAAAAAAAAATCCGAGAAGTAAACAAAGAAAACTGAGAGATTTTATATTCCACGGCGTGATCTCTCTAGCGAGCGAATTCCACTTGGAGCTGTGGAAATTATTTCGTGGGAAATTCATTTTGGTAAAACATATTTCATAAGTCGCTTAGCCTTTTCACGCATGGACAGAGAGATCATTTATCATTATTGGGAATGTTACTTTGATTTTCATTCATCGATAACTATAAGATTATCGGTAAATTCGTTCTGTGTAATAATAATATGTTACAATTCTTTACATTTAAAAAAAATTAACTATTGCAATAATAAATGAATTTAAAATTATCTTTTAATCACCACTTTATTAATATACACATATCTACATGTTTATAAACCAATCATTATTTTGATAATAAATAAAGGTTTAAAATTTTTACGTACAAATACAACCGGTTTACAATTAGACAAATTTAAAATTTTGGACATTAGAAAAAGCGTTAATAGTGAATTAAATTTAAATAATAATCATGAATTTATTTTCGTATTAATATTATTAATAAAAATAATTTCTTTTTTAATTTCAAATATAAATTTGTTATTCAATGTTTTATAATATTTTTTATTAACATTTTTGATTAATTACTTACCTACTTTAATCAATTTTTGTTCATGTTTATATTTTATCTATTCTTACATTATTGTGTTCTAATTTTATCATTTGTCTATACTTGACATTCTTATTTTTTAGAATTCTATACATTCCTGACGAAGAAAGCATTGCTTTCGAAACATGTAGACATGTGTATATTATTAATAAGGTGACGAATACAAAATAATTTTTAATAATGACGCCACAAAGTGAATAATAATCTTTAAAAAAAAAATTATATTGTAATAATGTTCCATAGATAAATAAAAAACTATTCCATTCTAATCGAGTGCTCAGTTCAAACCAAGAACTAAACCATAATTAACGCATCAACGGAGAGCTCTGGCGTTATGAATGAAACTGGAATTCGTAGGTTAAAGAAATAACTTTTATAATTTCTTCAAATGCTTGGTAACTTTGTGGCATCATTATTAATTATATAAATTGAAAATACACTTTGTATATACCACTTTACTAAAGTGGTATATACAAAGTGTATTTTCAATTTATATAATAAATAACTTTTAGCTTACCAGAAGTTTGTCTCCATCATGAAATATGGAGTTTTGAGAAAACCTCTCCTCCATCTCCTCACAACATAACTAACAAAATGGATATGCTGTAGTCCCACTGGCTCTCTGCAGTTGGGACTGATTAATATTGTCGGTTTCCAGATATAAAAAGCCACCCAATTTGTTTACTTAGTCAACTTTTACAAAGTAACTTTTCCCCGAGCATTACGAAAACCCTTCTCAAATAGAAGTAAACAATGTTCGAGTGGTAATTTTCCTGAGTGAGCAAGAAGTGTGTAGAATTCAGTGTTCATAATTATTTAACAAATGTGTTTTTGATTGATGATGTAGGTTCAATACTTAATGTTTCCATAGTTAGGGATAATTACAGTATTCAATCAACAATATTACATTACGAGCTACGTGGAGGAGCGACGAGGTCTCTGAGCCCAGGAACGCTATTCGGGTTCTTTTTAGCAAGAAGTCTTTAAGCCTAAGGAAAAAGATAAGGAATCTTCCTTAAAAAAGAACGGTAATTGCGCTCCAGATCCTCGCCTGATCAAAACCATGCTATGTTTAATAAAGCCTGGTTAACTGATGTCAGATGTTTTTTCAAGTAATAATATACAAAGATGTTTTTCATTCATACATATATTGTTTTCATTCCCTTCCAAAACCATTTGGTAATATTGCTCGACTCGAGAACAATGGATGGACAATAAGGTGGGTCGCTCTTGCGTGATTTTTTCCCTTTACGTTTCGAATACGTACTATATTCTACATATTATAGTGTGACCGACCTATAGAGAGAGAGGACTTCCAAATAAATAAATTTATAAACGATCTGTAGTTCCCTTGTACCACCGCATTGACTTCGAAAATTCATAATTTTTACTCCACTCAGGTGAAACAAGTCCGAGGTCATTGTTGTATACGTGTATCATACGAAATCATGGAAAAACTCTTTGTTGATTTCAATAGAATAAGTGAAAAACCATAAAAACGTATTTATATTTTTTTTCATAAGAAGCAATCACTTTGTGATTTGACATCACATTAAATAAAACAAACACTTTGTTATAAACCACGAGTTAAATCTGTATTACTAATTAGTTATTTTATTTGCCCTGGCGAAGCTTGACCTAAGGAAACCGGTTGCCGAAAAATAAAATCTGTTCGTGGTTTATAACAAAGTATTACAATATTTATCAAATTAAAAACAAATGATTCACTTAAACAAAAAACATTTAAAAATCTTAAAATCTCGTTTGCCACTCAAATTTTGTAATAAACTTTCGATATTCTAATTTCGCCTTGATGAGACCTTCCCAAGATTTTCATCGCATAAATTTACCAAAGCGTCTGTTGCTATCTTAACGGAACGTTATATGGCCTAAATATGACATTGCAGTCTCAAAAAGGATAAAAGTTTAAAAATAATAATAATAAAAAACTCAAAAAGGCCTTTCCGTCATTGCCTCCTGATTTTACTAGTAGTTGCAAGTGTTCATTCGTGAGGTCTCGAAGGACAGGGCGCTAAAAATACTCTTGTGCCAATCTATGAGATCAGTGTATGAGTGGTTATAAGATTACTTTTTAAGGTCTTAAAAAACTCGAGAAATGTGCGTCCATATTGTGTTGTTTGTTTGTTTGTTTGTTTGTTTGTTTGTTTGTTTGCTTGTTTGTTTGTTTGTTTGTTTGTTTGTTTGTTTGTTTGTTTGTTTGTTTGTTTGTTTGTTTGTTTGTTTGTTTGTTTGTTTGTTTGTTTGTTTGTTTGTTTGTTTGTTTGTTCGTTCGTTCGTTCGTTCGTTCGTTCGTTCGTTCGTTCGTTCGTTCGTTCGTTCGTTCGTTCGTTCGTTCGTTCGTTCGTTCGTTCGTTCGTTCGTTTGTTTGTTTGTTCGTTCGTTCGTTCGTTCGTTCGTTCGTTTGTTTGTTTGTTTGTTTGTTTGTTTGTTTGTTTGTTTGTTTGTTTGTTTGTTTGTTTGTTTGTTTGTTTGTTTGTTTGTTTGTTTGTTTGTTTGTTTGTTTGTTTGTTTGTTTGTTTGTTTGTTTGTTTGTTTGTTTGTTTTTTTTGTTTTTTTTTTGATTGGGAACTTGTACCCGCTAAGCTGCAAGTAGCTTATTAGCAGGGGTTTAGTTCAACAATATTATATAACAGAACAATAAATAACAATCATCATATAAATGTAGCGCAAAATTAGAACAATATAGGTGCATCCATGTTGTGATCAATCTACAAAGATTGGAATTTTTTTTTAAATATATGAAAACAGCATAACAGTTTTGTCATAGAGATACTAGAGTCCAATTTTATAATACCGATTTTAATAATATTATAAAAAATATCAAAATATCAGCAGGTATTAAACACATTGAGAAATAAAAAAATAAAACAGTAGTACGGATTTGTTACAGAGAGGATAGACTTAATACAATAGTAACAATTTTAAAGATACCCGCAGCTATCTAGTAGATGGTGCTTGCTTTTAATACCCTTCCAACAGCAAGTTCACGAGTGTTTTTCAGTATCTGACAACGTCGACAAAATCAAACGGGCTGATTACTTTTTTTCAGTTCGAGTAGGATGTATCAAGAACTTGAAACTAATTTCAAGAAATGCTTCTTTATAAGAATGATAAGAATGATCTTTATAATATATATATATATTATATTGTAACCTTAACTGAAAATTTGAGTTTTGAATAACAAGCTCCCGCCAGCCAAAATACAAAAAAGGTGTTTATCGGGGCTTTTCACATTGTATTTTTTTATTTATTTGTAAAATGTAAATAAAAAACACAAACACCTCACGTGCCCAAGAAAATGTAATTTTGCAGATCTCCAACATTCTCAAAAACATATGACCGTTATGTCGTATCGGTCAGAGCTACTGCATTGATTGCGTTTTCTGCTTTTCATGCTTCAATGAGAAGTTGAAATAAGAGAGAAATCAAAAATGTGTCGTGAAAAATCAAAAAAGTACGACGGGAAATATTAGGTTAGAATGGAATAATTAATGTTCAGGTTATACGAGTATACTTGAATAATAATTATGTTTTTTGTATAGCCCCGTTTTTGTAAAAAAAAGCACCTCACGGGCGCGACTGCATAAAGGATGAAACCTCAATGATAGTGAAAAAAGATGCTAAACAATACCGACAAGTATATATATATATATAAAATAAAATTTAAAAAACCTTTGTGAAAAACTTAAAGGATAAATATTTCTAAAGAATCTTTTTCTCATTTCTAAGAATAAATTTTGTAGAAATATTTCTACAAATATATAAAAAAAAAATTAAATAATAAAAGATAAACGACAATAATAAATCGTACATAAAATAATATTTTCTTATTGTCTAATACAAATGCGATCTTTCAGGTAGTCAAGTTTTTAATAACTGTTTAGTTTTAATACAGTTTAAAAAAAAAAAAATATATTATTTCAGCTGGTCATATATTCAAACAGCTGAGAATCATGTGATCTAAAGTTCTTTGTCCATATTTGTTTGTATGCTTAGGAACCATTAATCAATCATTCATTAAAATTGAGAGGAGTATTGTAAGTGTGCTCTAGTCTATTTGTATTATATATATAGGGTCATTAATGTTCTGAAATATAATTCGTACCACAGAATTAATTTTACTGAAAGGTTTTTGAGACTCATAAGGTGTGGAATATTATGCCTTTGTCCGTATAAACTTTTACGAGCTGATAATTTAACCAATGAATTTTGCACTGATTTAACATGATTGAATTATAATATAGGTTAAGTGTATATTTCTAGCACTTGATATTTCTATTTTTCTGGCTGATGAATTATCCATACCACAAATGTGCATTTGTCTCTTATAAGTGTGCAGTTGAAATGAAAACAAAGGATATGACCTCTCGCTCTCAAAGAAATCCCAAATATTTCCGAAGGGAATCGTGCAGAGCCGTCGAGTGCGCATAAATGGACCCCAATATATTTTTATTCAATTTATAATATTTCTATTTAGTAGTTCTGAGATACGCACGAAAATTCAGAAGTTTTTATATAATTTTCTGAAATTCAAATGAAATGTGATGGTAGATGGACCACACAAAAAATAGAATTTCTAAATGATGGGGTCATATTTAGGCTACCCTACGTAACCGGAAAACCAGAAATCGAATTTTCGACCGAGCCTAATCGACAAGGAGAGTGCTCGAGTGGAGAGCTATACAAGGTCGCAAACAAAGACCGGCTGGTCTGACTGGATTCGACAAAGTGGCAGTCGGAACGATTTGAATTCGGCAGACTGCTCAACTGCGGACGACTGGAAGGAGCGGTAACACAGGGGAGGCCTTTGTCCAACACCGGATCCGAAGCGGCTGACAATGGTAATGATGACTTCTGTGCGATTTAACATTTGTTTTTCCTCCTTCATATAATCCGGACCTCTTCGAGACCCGCATTAATAAATTCCACGCTGCCCATAGTAGTGTATAGTTCTCCTGTATTTGAAGCGGCTGACAATGGTAATGATGACTTCTGTGCGATTTAACATTTGTTTTTCCTCCTTCATATAATCCGGGCCTCTTCGAGACCCGCATTAATAAATTCCACGCTACCCATAGTGGCGTATAGTTCTCCTGTATTTACACTGTGCTGACAGGGGTGTAATAATGCAGATTTGGTACTAAAATACACCTTTACCCGGAATATTTACATCCTATAACATACGAACATCGCGTTGACACAAAAGCCAATCGTTTTCCTTCGATACTATTAATATACTTCAAATTGTCACTTTATTCCTACCAAAGTACAAAATATTTGTCTAAAAGCGCTAGTCATTCCGAATGATGGTTCTGAAAGATGACGTATCGTTGTTCGTGAATACCAAAGTCAAATTATATTTGACATATTGACAGCTCTGTAATGCGATGAGGGTGCTCGCCGCTCGGTATTGCCTTGTTACGGTGTGGGTAGCTATCGCCTTTAAATGTGTCAAAGGGTTTTTAATACATGCTGTCAGTCCTTTCAGTATTATTGAATTCCTTAACGAGGGTATGGTTATATTACCTTAAGATGTTTTTCAGGCAATATTGATCAAATTAAAGTAGTCGGTGCTTAAAATACTGTACGTAAGAAAAATACCCTTCCAGATGAAGATGTATTGTTTAAACGGCTGGACTTACAATGCTTATGCTACGGATAATAATTTCAATATTTATTAAGTTTTTAATACACATTCAGTTTTTAATAGTAGAGATATATCTTAATATCTAATTACAAAAAAGTATAGAATTTATTTAACAAAAACTACCCAACTCAATAGAGAAAGAAAGCAGCGCCATGTAGCGACAGTAATGGTAACTAAGGTACGAGTATATATAAATAAAATACATCAAGAATGTAATATTGATAAAGTTTGTTTTAATCATTGAAGAAGATAATATTAACACATCCCAAATGAACCACGAAAAAACAACAGAAATTAAAAAGATTTCAGTCGCATCTGGGACTCGAACCCAGAACCTCTACCTATCCGGGGTAACCGCTTAACTAACTTAGCTAATGAGACCAGTTCAATTTACGCCATTTACACCGATATCATACTTCATGTTCAGGATTTGTTAATATTATCCTCCATTTTTATAAATCCCATATTATTGGCTGCTATCCTTATGATGATTGCAAAGTTTCATCCCGAACTCAATTGCAATCTGGATAGAGTCTCGGATATACCTACCCGTTTTTTATTTATTTATATGAGACATCTATTGACTTATTTTACAAGTCTGGAAAGAAATATTCAATTTATTTTTTATAACTTATTGAAGTTTGTAAACCTCATTGTAATATTTTAATCATCGAAGAAGATAATATTAACACATCCCAAATGAACCACGAAACCGAAATAATTTAATTTATGTTGTTTTTGTTTGTTTTTTCGGTTGTTTGTTTTGTTATACATTATAGTTACTACAAAATACATTATCCAAAAAAATAGAAGAGTAAAAGTACATGATAATAGAAAAACAACAATAAGGCGCATACAAGATATAAACATAATACATTTTAATTTATTATATTTATTATATAATTTGTCATATTTCCTTCATCTAATATTTTAAGGAATTTTTTTTTTTTAAAGTTTTTTTTTCTGTTTTGATTTTATACGGGAGGGCATTAAAAAATGTTATACCTTGATAGGCCTAATGAGTTGAGAAGCACTAGTTTTAAATGTAGGGATTTCTAAGTTGCCACGTGATCTTTGTCGGTTAATTATTTTTGTGGAAATTGTTGAATTGAAATGGTCTTTGTGAATTTGTAATAATGTGCTATTTTTGAAAATTTTATTTAAACACGCAATTTTATTTAAACAATTTTAGATAACACCAATAAAAAAATAAAAATAAAACGAACAAAATATATTTTTTTATAAGCATCTTGCTTTACTACAATGAACAATAAGGTTTGGAATACATCACCACCTTATTAATATGCACATACCAACATGTTTCGAAAGCGCCTTCCTCATCAGGAATATATAGAATACTAACAAAATAATGTCAAGTATATACAAATGATAAAAAATAACACAACAATGGAAGAATAAACAAATTATAAACATAATCAAAAACTGATTAAAGTAGGTAAGTAATTAATCAAAAATATTATAAAACATTGTATAAGAAAATTGTATTAGAAAATAATAAATAAATTATTTTTATTATTAATATAAACATGAAAATAAATTCAAGATTTATATTTAATTCACTATTAACGCTTTGTCTATTTTTATAGGAAAGACTGAAAGATAGAAATTTCAGTATTCGAGTTAAGGAACACCTGAGGTGTTTAAATAATAGCAATTATTCTGAATTTTCAAATCATGTTTCAGAAACCAATCATTCTTTTGATATAAATAAAGGTTTAAAAATTTACATACAAATACAACTGGTTTAAAATTAAACAAATTCTAAATTTTAGAAATCTGAAGAAAGCATCGCTTTCGAAACATATTGATATGTGTATATTAAAAAACTGGTGAGTACAAAGTAATTTTTAATTTATTTATTAATAATGATGCCACAAAGTGAAAACCATTATTTTGAAGAAATCATGATACATTTTTGTCTCTTTAGAACGAATGTTGGTAGATCATTGAAGTCACGCGTTTGTTCCTCGGATGTACGAGTAGACGCGCGGGTTAGAGACCCACCACCGGGCCATCGGGCCATCGGGCGATCAGGCACGTATTATAGCGATAAGTGAACTATCAGATGGACGTTTTACTTTATAATATTATTAGTAGTTTGCTTCACAAACTAGACCGTTGTCCTTAACCCTTTGTACTCCGTTGTCGCCGCCGCGGTGACATAGAAAACATTCTAACAACTCCCATGGCGTCGCAGCGGCGACATAAACAAAAGGTATACATTTTATTTTCTAAGAAATAAAAAGGTACTTTTACAGGTATACATACACATGTTCTACTGAGTTGTATACAGTACCCACTGGCGATAGATTGTGCTTTTTCTCTGTTTTTCATTCATGACAATAACTACGCATTCATTTTGTTTGAATAATTTTCACTGCCTAATAAATATGAAGGAGAATTTAGAATTCAGCGGTAGTGAAGACGAGTTTGTTTTTGAAGTGCAAAGTGACTTTTCAAAAACAAACTGAAGGGCAGAAAAAGGTGGCAGACGGGAGACCAGTCAGTACTGTGGCACGTGTCCAAACAAGCCACGTATGCATTTGGGCCACAGCTTTCTAAAATATTGCCCGTTCAAAAATTATAACGATTAGAATGTGCAAATTTTTATTTTAACAATCTTATATGATAATAAATATATATTTCTTAACATAAATATATCTTTTATTTTACTGCCTTACCAAAAAATATGTTTTTCTAATTTTCTAAAAATATTATAATTTTTCCTCATATTTTTAAATTACACTCTATGGAGTAGTTGGTAATCCATACATATAAACAAAATTGGAGTACAAAGGGTTAATTATAATACATTATTTTGTAACTAAGCATTCGAGATGAATTGACTCATAGAAAAGATAATTACTGTCGTCCTTTATAACACATAATTGCATAGCATTATAATCTTTATTAGGTACAGGGAGGAATTCACCGTTTTCCGGAAAATAGAGAATTATTGGCACCCTGAATGCGATACATAAATTAGTGTTTTCAGCAATAATATGAAAGAGTTGGTATAGGCACACGGTACACAAAATCCGGTTCGTAAACTTGTACAATTTCATCAATTTCATTGCCGGCAACCCGGGCGTTTATTGGCATCAAATTTTAAACATTTACTCATACTTTACCTGTCTCACTAGATGATGTCTGTTCTGAGACGGGTAACAATAAAAAAATAAATGTATAGGTATACAAATAAAAGATTATGAATAAAACTGCTTTAAAATGCATAAGGAAATGCGTAAAACATGTATAAAATAAAATTTTAAATACAGTTTAAGAAGAGTATATGTGAAGCTGCAAAAAATTAAAAAAAAAAAACATAGAAAGGGATTATTTAAAAGTACATAGTAAAAATGTTTAAATTAAAATATATATATATATATATATATATATATATGTATATTATAATAGTAATAAGAGTAATAATATCAGATTAAGGAGACTTTGCAAGTAATTTGGTGATACAATTCTTTTTTTGTTTATTTTATATGTTAAAGTTTTTATATGACCATTTTAGGTTGTTTTGCGTTATTTGTTGAGAGGTTTCTTTTAGAAAGATGTTGAATATGAGAGATGCAAGGAGGATTCGTGTTTCTTGGCAAAAATGGGTTTAATATTGGGTACTTGAAAATGATTGTTAGATTTAGCTTTCGTGTCTTGTGAGTGAGATACGTGGGATGGTGATGATTTTATGCAGTTATTATAGATAATATTTTTTAATAAATAACTTTCTTATATCAAGAATGCTATTTGTAATTAATAGGTTTTCTGTAGGATGTCGATATGGCTTTTTGAACATGATCCTAATTATTGTTTTGTGAAATGTGTTTAGCGCCTGTCTGCGACTTCACCCCATCCCGATGTCCCGTAAGTTAGAATTGACAATAATAAAATAATGATGAGATATTAAATGCTATAAAATAAACGCTGTGAATCTAGTCCTTGCACAGTGCGACCAATGAAATGATGCAGGAGAACTATTTAGTGAATATACGACTGAAACAAAATGTTCATGAATTTTAAGAGGGATGAATTTGGATACAATTTTTGCAATAATATTTTGTGAACTATAGAACCATTTGACTCACCAATTTGGAATTTTAGTACTAGTATTTAATATTATTTCAAAATAAAACTACTTTTTGATTCGCCCCTGTATACAAAGCTAGAATACTAGTTTATAAGCATCTTCCTTCGAGAGTATAATAACGATTACCATCTGATCTTGAGAGTGGCTGAAAGCTGCAACTACTTGTGACTGCATCCAACTTCGAGATTGCGGTACATCTTCATCTCTGTGTAATCCTGTTACGGAAGATGAGTGTTTACTTAGAAGCTTAGAAAGATCTCCAGACGAATGTCTTTATTGTATATTCTCCACGAACTACCCAACAATCATCTAGGACTTTGTCATATTATGTAGATACTCGGAATAAATCATAATCTCTACGATATCTTTCGTAATGTATAATTGAACTGTAGAAGAAGCGATCATGGCGCCTCGGGGAAGACAAACTTGCATTATTAGTCTCCGAAGATATCTCTTATTCCATGATACGGGCGATGATGTAAGAACTAAGAGAGACTCTTTCAATAATCTATTTACTAGTTTTGTTGAAGGAAGACAATTTTTGGAAATGTAATTGTCACGAAGATGCACCTTCTAGTAGCGTTGAGAAAGAGAAGCACATATTGTCTTCCACAAATTAGGTGCGATAGCTGCCAGCACCTGACGTGTGCAAACACTGCAAACCACCAAGCATCAGAAAACTGGGGACTGAAGTTCACGTATATTTTCAAAGCTGGACGCATGAAGGTTGATCAGTCAAAGAAAAATACATTTTATTTCGATGGTTTAATGTAACTAAAAATCCTGTCGTTGTTCTGCATCCTCTAAAGATGCGAGGACGTAAACACCTCTAATATTTCCATCATCATAACATTTCACGGTCATGATAATCTGTGAATAAATCTTATAAATCCATGCTTTCTCCGCATGATGGTCTGAAGAGCTACAGCAGATCCCTGTGGTACCCCGCAGAGAGCCTTTGTACGGAATCGGGCCTCGTCGCGCATGCAGGATTATAATTACGCTAGCGAGGAGATGCCATCGTTGATACCCGAAGAAATGTGACTTTGAATTTATTCTTGATCTCTTGATTGTTGATTGCCATAATCACGTACTTGTGACTGCTGCATAATAGTTCCACCGACCAGAATGGGCCTTTAGTACGCAGTCAGTAAAGTTAAGATCATTTTACCTCAGTGAGCCATTTGCAAAGGTATTGTAGTTACTCGAAGACAAAACACAAAAAAAACAAATATTTTTATTATTTAACAATTGGCAGCACATGTTTGTATGTTTGCTTGGGATGATTTTTGACAAAAAACGATACTACAAATTAATAATTTGTTCAAAATATAATGGTTATTCAGATAGAATTTATTTATGACTGCATTGGAATTATGTAATTTTGACTACTTGTAAAGATTTATATATTAAATAAAAATGACTTTGTATTTTCGTATAATTAATTTTAATTTTATATTTTTATTTTTACGCTAGCTTGGGCCGTGTTGTAGCAAGTAGTCCATTTCTATACAATTTACAATTTACATTGATTTAAAGGGTACAAATGAAAACAAAGGAAAAAATATGGGATGTGCAAGGTGCATTTATGAGTGGAAGGGGGTGCATGGATCAGATTTTCTAGTTGCGTATGCTCATAGAGAAGTTTCTGGCAAAAAATCAGAAACTTTTCTGTGCTTTTGTAGGTCTACAAAAAGCATACGACCGAGTTGACAGAAAAAAGTTATGGTAGGTGTTGTCCAAGTATGGATTGAATACAAATCTAATACAGGCAAGCAAATCTCTGTACGAGGGAAGCGTTGCATGTGTTAGGGCAAATGGTGATTTTACGGGGTAGTTTAACATCACAAAAGGTGTTAAGCAAGGCTGCGTAATATCACCGTGGTTATTCAATCTATACATGGATAATTGTATGCAAGAATTGAAAGAGGAGGGCTTGGACGCGAAAATGAGTAGTCTGCAAGTATGGTTGTATGCTGATAATGCGGTTCTGATTGCTAACAGTATGGAAGATCTACACTCCCTTGTATCTAGGATAAACGAAGTATGAATGAAGAATGAGCTAATGATGAATGTAAGTAAGTCTAAAGTCATGGTGTTTGAAAGAGAGAGTACGAAAACAAATACTTTAGTTAGGCTATGTCAGAAGTCGGACTAACAGAAGAGAATATATGAGACGTTGTATGAAAGTGAATGAAGCAAGAAGTGTGTGCCAAGATCCAGTTGTTTGGCGGTCTGTCCTCTCTGCCTACCCCTGTGGCGAAACGGCGTGATGATTAGTTAGTTAGATGGTTAGTTATTTAATATAGAAAACAAAAAAGTTATTTAAAGATGCCCGAACTAGAAAAAAAAACGTTGATGTATATAGTAAAATTAAAAATACTGAAAAAAATATATTCATATACTCATTACTCAGGTGTTTTTTTTAATACTTTTACAAATTATGACTAATTTTAGAAAACATTAATTAGCAATCCCTACCTTTGCTCAAGAGTACGATTTCCGTGCCGTAATTTAGCTATTGCTCGGTGGTGAGTTTTTAAATTTGTATTGAATTTTCTGAGTAAAACTATTTTTATTGGGATAGTTTGTAGTTAAGTTAATATTTATTTTTCAAAAACGGTTATAATCACCAATACATTGCAAAAATATAAAGTTAGCATAAGTGTATTACATATAGGTAAACAGAGCTACAAAAATAATTTAAAAAAGGTAAGTAAGTACATAATATTATAACATTATAGCTAGTTCGTGCTTTGTAATTGTTGTAGATCACGTAGACAATATCCACACTTCCTTCGAGGCAGTTAATTAACCTTATTCTTATTTTTCTGACTACCAAGATCATTCTCATGTAACTGGTTTGAATACTTAATTGGTTGAACTCAACCTTCATCAGGAACGTACACATATAAAGAGGTTTATATGTGTACGTTCCGAAACCGGTCGATAATGCATAAATATAAATAAAATGAAGTGGCTTAAAACAAAAAAAAACCAACAATTGAAAATGATTTGACGCAAAGTAAACAGTAAACCAGTACAATTATTGTAATGATAGATTCCCGTTTATGTGAATTGCAACTAAGGTGAACTGCTACATGTTAAGTGCTTATTATAGGCTCAGCGAAATTGCTCAACTGTTGAAATATCTTCTGCAGTGATGATGCGTTCTACTGAAATTACGCAGTTAAAATATAACGTCAAACATGCGTTATTACCGCGATCGGTCGCTACCATCGCTAATCGGAAATATTTATCGAATAAACCAACTAATAAAAATGATTTAGCTCGTTTACAGAACCTACGAGTATTTAGTTTGACCTTTTTTACAAATGTTTTATCTGTTTTTTTTTTTCATATGAAGCGGTAACTTGGTGATGTGACATTATAATTTTAAAAAATAGCCATTGTAATACTACAAGAGATTTGTGCAGCAATCGCAATCTATCCGAAACGTATTTTTACATTTCGGAGAGTTCGTGGTGTATCGCTTGTAAACGGGAAACTTGTGAATATACCTGACATTAATATATGACTTTTTTATTTGATATTTCGTTTTCGAATAAATCGAGTCCGAAGTTGGATTGTTTTTTGGTCATTAGAAATTATATTTGTATTTTTAAATGCGTCGAAGCGTAAGCCCGGCTCATTAGTTTCTTCTCACTAAAATTCAGGAAAATAAAATTCTTGTTCAAATAAAGGAAACGATTTTTTAGTTTTTATTTATTTAGGTTTTTCATCTGCTACAGATGATTACATTTCAAAATATAATTGTCATCATGAAGCGAAGCGGAACATATTCTGATTAATAAATATGTACCTACCTAACCATCACGCCGTTTCTCCGCAGGGGTAGGCGGAAAGGACGGACCGCCAAACAAATAGATCTTGGCATATACTTCTTGATTTATTCACATTCATACAACGTCGCATACATTTTCTTCTGTTATTTCGACTTTTATACTGACATATATTCTCTTATACTCCTTTCTTCGTTCATTCGCTCTACATGCCCGAACCACTTAAGCGTCCCTTTCTCAATCTTAATCATCAGCCTTGCATTACTTACGAATCTCAACATTTTTCACACGATCGTACATGGTTTTATCACACATTCGTCTCAGGGATCTCATTTCTACAGCATTCGGTCTACTTTCATCCTTCCTCTGCCAGTTCCATGCCTCACTGTCATACATCAGGGTTGGTATCAGCACTCCATTGTGAACTGCTACTTTCTCTTTAAATATGCATATTAAATTTTAAATAAAACGCTAAACCGTTTATATGGAAAATTTGCGCTCCAGAAGAAAAGAGTCGTGATCATAAAGCCGTCACCGGTTGCAAGATTAGGTTGACATTATCCATCTGTTTCCACAATAAGCTCCCCGCACGCACCTTGCTCCCTACTCACTGCTCGCTGCTCACTGCTCAGGCCGAGCTCACGGGGTGATGGATGGCGGAGATAATCTTGGTAATGTCCCCGGAAGACATTTTGTTTTACTTTTCCTATTTCCGCTTCCGCAAAGGGGTTAAGCGGGTACAGTGAAGTCTCTGTTAACTGTAAAGTACAAGATAAGGTGGATACTCAAAATCACGTTAAAAGAAATTCTAAATACACCTACAAAGGCAGGTGGGAAATGTGTTCGTGAGTTAGTATTAAACATACTCGTATGTATATAAAACACTACTCCCTCATAAATGTAGCTCTTCGACATTATATCTACAGATGCACTTCCTCCCTGAGAATCGGGGTCGCCGGATTCAAACAGAGTTGGATAAGTATCCAGCATGAAAGTTTCATAATATCGAATATCATAGTTCGAAAACACCATCCAGTATTTTTTTAATCGAGGACGTTTCAGAAAGACGTGATACGATTACGGCGAATTAAGAATCCGTTTACATCGAGGGTCGCGAGAAGAAAACCGAATGTATGAGATTTATTTTATTATTTCTGTTGTACTGATTTCCAAAAATGGTATAACTTAGTCAGCAAATCTAAACTGTCGCAAAATAATTTCCATTTTTATTCATCACTATGGTATACTTTTGTTCAATTTGATACTCGGTTAACGTATAAAAAATTTCTGCTAGGTAATAAGATGGGCGATGGTGTTAGGCTTCAAGACTTGTTTTACAAAATGCTCAGGTATATTTTATTGTACCTGCTCTAATTTCGTCTGTACAGAATTCCACTAATAAGCAGTCCATCCCTTATGCCTACCTACTCGGAGAAACGGGGTGATTTTTACTTAGTTATCATTGAAAGTAGAATACCATTATGTTGAGGTGATTAATACAAAATTATTAACTTAAAAAGTACTGTGAAAATCATAACATTCCTCAATTTTTTTCTTAATTAAAAATATGTTGTCTTCTTATTTTTAATATTACATTTAAATGGCATAGTAGGCATACAGATGTTTCGGATTCATTTTGTCGTAACGTCAGTTTATGTCGCAATGTAAACAATATTTGTCGTAACGTCAGTTCATGTCGCAATGTTGACAGTATTTGTCGTAACGTCAGTACATGTCGCAATGTTGACAGTATTTGTCGAATCGTCATTTTTATTATACTTTAAAATTTAAACGGTTTATAATGCGGAAAATGCAATAAAAAATCTAGAATATGATGTTGGACTTGAAAGACAATAATAATCAGACAGTGGAAAATCGATTTCGAACGTTGAATGAGTTTTTCTAAAAATTGTTCGATTTTTTTACAGTAAGAAGAGAAGTAATTTCCCTCAAGGCCTATATCATCTTTGGGGATGTTGTGTGGAGGGTCTTTTAGAGGATAGGAAGGAGTGAATCTGGGTCTTGAAGATACCCATGTTGCAAGAGGGAGGAAATACAGATGCCGGCAGATCATTCCACAGCCAAACTGTTGAACACAAGAACGAGTCGTAGAAGCGACCCGTTCTCATGTGACAAATATCAACCATGTGCAAATGTTGGCCGCGCGTTTGACGTATTTCCCGACTATATACCAGTGCCGAAGGGATCTATGACGTTAGTTCCTCAGAGCATCTTCCATTAAAATACTGCTAGAACAAGGACAGCATTCCCACATGACATCTGTGCTCCAAAGATTGCAATCCGTTTGTTAAGATAGGCGAATCTGAACAGAGTCAAGGGGTTTTTCAGATATTTTGGGGCTCCCGACCAGAGGTGGCTGCCAAACTCTACAGTTGGGCTCACTTGCGATTTGTACAGGGTCAGCAGTTGAGTACTATTAAAGTATCTACGAGCTCTGTACAATACGCCCAGCATCTGAGAGGCTAACTTTATTTCTGTCTTCGATTGACCACCCCATACTTGAGCTGATCACTTAGGGTTACACCGAGCATATCAATGGAGGGCTTGTTGGGAAGATTGATTTCCATTAAAGAAGACTAGATTTTTCAGACCGTCGTTTTGACCTTACGACAGGATAGAACTTGGGTAACGAAATATTTCCGTGTTAAATAGAATTTAGGCACCTGCCCGCCTCCATAAATCTCGACCAAATGGAGCAACCGAGAAGCATTGCGTCAAATTGAAATTGTATACATCACGTGAACGATAATACGATATAACAAATTCGAGTAAATCACCCCCAATCCACGTAACTTAAACCACATAGTGACGGGTTGGGTTTTTATCTCCCAGGGATTAAACAATATCAACAAATATAATACCAATTAGACAACGTTAGGCGTTAGACAACGAGACTCAATGTCCCCAGTGCCGTTCAACGTATTTATGGATTAGCTCAGCAAAACTCCTAATAAAACAAGAATCGGATGCCAGATTGCCGGGGTACGTTTGAACAATGTCAGCTATGCTGATGACATGGTTATACTAGCCCTATCGGTAAGAGCAATGAGAAAACTTCTGGCCATATGCGAAGCATACGTTATTAGTCACGGGCTGATGTACAATGCTAAAAAAAGTCTCTGCTGATTTTCAAAGCAAATACTGATCCTGCTGTCATTCCGCCAAAAGTCTCCGCGAAGCCAATCTAAAAATCTGCAGTGAAATAAAATATTTGGGGCGTGTCATCACTGATGACCTAAATGATAAAAATGACATAGAACGCCAAAGAAGAGTACCGAGCGTGCGAGCCAACATGCCCGATGGGAGATTTAACAGGTGCAGTCCTCCGGTAAAGAAGCAATTATTCCAGACATACTGCATGAGTTTTTACACTAGCGAACTATGGACAATATATACACAAGGCGTCATGAACACACTCCGAATACAATATAACCACGCTTACACGGCGCTGTTCGGCCCCCCTTGGCGATGCAGTGCCTCGCAGATATTCGCAGAGGGAAGGATGCATGGGTTTTCTGCTTTGATGTGCCACAGAGTAGCCCGGATGAGTCAGCGCTATTGGAGATCGGAAAACACTCTTGTCCAGGCCATCGCCCAGTGGCAGGGCGCGCCCCTACACCATATATGAAGAATTTCCCGCAAGCCACCGAAGCATAAGTGCTAAATATGTTTACCTTCTTATTTTTATTACATTTCTACATCATGTAATTTATTTAGATGTGTTCTTTTATATGGTAGACAGAGTATTGAACTTACCGCTTTTTTATGTTGAAATAAACACATTATTATTATTATTCATAATAAAACCGTCCCTAAAATGACCCGACAAAAGATTTTTGGGAATAAAGTGAAATATTCACAATTTACAGATCAACACACCGAGTTCGTAATCGTTACAAGAGACTTTTGTGTTATAATATTTTGTTCCGTTATTCCATGTATATTCACATAACCTAAGCCATTTTATAAACGTTTATGGATAGTCTTCGTTCTCACAAGATAACCTTTATTTATTAGACAGCTGTTGTGTCGTAAAACTCACAATAATACAAGACTAAGAAGACCTAATAGAGATATGGGGTAACACACATATGACATACTTAAAAAATGTTTCAATTAATCCAGACACCCCCACAAAAAAATATAGCAAAAAATGAACTTACTGAAAATCAGAAAACTGTACAAATATAATATATGCCTATTAATCCACACAATACAAAATGGACTTATACACGCGAACACAGCATTTAAAAAAAAAAACATCACGAGTTCACGAACAGTACACAAGACGACATAATATATTGTACACGAATACAGTAAAGACTGAAAGTGGTAAAAGAAACAGGCCATGAGGGTGTATATATACAATCTCCTTCCCGATAGCCCGAGAACGGAGAATGGAGAACGGAGAATGGAGAACGGAGAATGGAGAACGGAGAATGGAGAACGGAGAATCGAGTAAGAACATTTCAAAAGAAACTGTTCAATCTTAAAATAAGCGAGGAAAACAATAGTTTATAATATATATTACAGCAATAATATGTAAGGTATATAAATAATATAATTTAATATTAAGTAATATGATATATAATATAAGTATTAAAATAGGTTAAGAATAATATGTATGTATGTAGTTAAGTTGAGAAAGTAAAATAATTATGTATTTCTTTGAACTTAATGAATAATTTAAAAAAGGCGTGTTGATGATTGATCGCCCAATTAACAAATAATAATATATATTTTCCTTCTGTAGTTATTGCTATGAGCGAAACGAAAAATAAAAGCTTCTTTGTTTTGAGCCGCAAAACGACTTAAAAAACGTTTGGGTGTCAAATTAAAGTACCTACGCGATACAAATCATATTTGAAATAACATAACTCTTGAATAAATACTACTTCTGCTGTCTACGAGTAGTATTAACATATTTGAATTTTATAATTTATGGCTCCTGATGCGCAGCACGACTATCTAAGTACAGGAAATAATATTATTTGTCAGCGCATTCCAGCTTTTATGTAATAAATAACGATAAACGGTGTGAAATGTACCCTATAAGTAATAAGGATCACATTAAAATCGTGTGAAATAATGTGGTGATTTATGTCATAAAGTGTTAAATAGCTCGATAATTCCTTCACTCCTGACGTAAGCTAGTTTGTGATAATAAACTGTAATAAAGCTTAGAAATCTCAGAATTCAGGAAATATTACACAGGGAATATATTTAAGGGGGATGGTCGTCGGAGAGGGATAATTTATTATAATTTCTTCAAAAGATTGGTTTTTACTTGAATTAAAAATTATTTTGTAATCACCACTTTATCAATATATACATTTCGACATGTTTAGAAAGCGATGCTTTCCTCGTCAGGAATATATAAAATACTAAAAAATAATTTTGTCAATTATAGACAAATGATAAACATAGAACACAATAATGTTAGAATAGACAAATTACAAACATAAAGAAAAATTGATTAATCTAGGTAATAATAATTTTATTTTAGTGCATAAGATAGGCATAATGCCAAAACTAACATACATGTGTTGACTCTTTGCTAGCAGTCGGAAGGGCCGAGTTCAATTCCCTTTCAATCCAAGTCACGCTCGATGAAAAATACTGTACTTTTTGTTTCTTTTTTTAGTCATATATATTATTTAAGCTTCTGAATCGCCCATAGATCCGTATTCTTAGTACTCCCCACATAATGTTGTAATTTTTAGACCCAATTGTTTTCAAATAATAATATTGATATATTGTCATTATAATTCTAATATTCTTTAAATAAACTGCCTGTACTTTAAATCAGGGTTTAATGCTCAGTAAACCTTTCTCAGCATTGATTCGGTATCACATGACTGTAGTATTGATTTATCCTTTATCTGTGTCCACTCTACGGCCCGAACCACAGGACCAGCATAAAGAAACAGTGATGAAAAACAGGGCTCGCTTTACAACCCGTCAGTGCCTCCTTCCGGTCTCCCAGTGGCATTATTGTGTTTTTGCTGCAAACTGCAAGTGATAACAAAAAAATAAGGCATTTCGTACCTCGTACGAGCGGCGAGCGACAGCGACATGCAGCGAATGGCTGACAGGCGGATTACGTCCGCGCTACACACTACACACCTTCTCTACATACTGCCTACGTTCTCCTACCCGGAATGGATGCCATGCTTTTATTTTACACTTTAACTTTCCACTACGAAAAAAGGATTGGGTCTAAACAAGATTCGTGGGTTTATACATATAATAAAAAATAATACAAGAATTGAAATATGGTCGTGTTTAGTGATCCAACTGGCAATTAGGGCCTTAAAATTCAAATTTAAATGGGATGGAATATACGATGTTAGGCAGTGTAAGAGAGACATAGCTCTGTATTTTCACTGGATCTCTCGGGAATAGAACCAACAGCTACTGAGTCAGTGACTACATAAGTTTCCATTCAAATCTACACGGAAGGCTAATAATACTGGTGTGTATTTCTACTCAGTTGGAACATAGAATTGCGAACTGCTTTTTAATTGATTTTCCTAGTCATCCTAGTCATCCTAGTCATCCTAGTAATCCTGGTTATCCTAGTCATCCTGGACATCCTGGACATCCTGGTCATCCTGGTTATCCTAGTCATCCTGGTCATCCTAGTCATGCTAGTCATCCTAGTCGTCCTGGTCATGATATGTAAAAGTGCACGTATAAATTATTAAAAGATTTTCTTGTTTCAAAATATTATTTTGTTTATTGTACAAAAAGCTTTATTTTTGAGGCGATGTAATGGGAAGTAATGCAAAATCGTGTGTTTTCGTTTTGAGAATTTGATGGTCTAGAAATATTATAGATCATCTAATTAAATACTGCAAGTAGAACACACCTTGGCCTTTCGTATAACCGTCCAAATTTTTGGTGTCTTTTTATAAGCCTGTAAAAAAATAAAGTATCACATCTAAAAGAAATGTTTAAAGCGCAAAATCTCCTGCTCACCAACTCTTTTTCCGATATTGTCGTAAATTGTGGCAAATTAAGTGTTTTAGAATATGACCGCAAAACATTTTAATATTTATGCCTGAGCTTTACAAATTAAAATAAAACACTTGTTTTGGTGACGTTTTTTTGGGTAAATCAAAACATGCGGCCGATATTAAGCGGGAATTTCGACCTTGTCACCACCTGCATAAGGAGCCGTGATTTCGTTGGAATTTTAGCAAGTGGATGGCCTTAAAGTGAAATTTCTTAAAAATACCACAAAGGTATTTGTTTATGAAAGAGTATGTAGGTACATAGTTATGATTTTAAAGGAAAATTTGTTGATGAAATGCGAACGACACTGGATTTTTGCAACTCAGTATCTCACTCAATGTTAACAATGCGAATTCGCACAGTTTAAATTGAAATTTACGTTGAATGTACGAGGTGAATTTATTTTTATATTACCATGCTTTTTCGTTTGTATTTCATCACCATCCACGAATATTACTGTCGGCTTATCCGGAATTCGGCTGTTTTAATTTAACGTCATTTTAAAATATGCTAAGATATATATGGAAAAAATAATGTACGGGAACATCGAGTACATACCCGCTGTTCATACGCAATGCATTGAACACCGACATCATAATAGATAATACTATATCCCTTTTTACTATCGGTGTTCAACATTAGATATTTGAAAGGGGACGAGCTTTTTTTAAAATATAACATGTGTTCCTAACAGTGTCTATAAAACAAAACCTTTCTTTTTCCATTTTCTTTCATGTCATTTATACGTTAACATAGACATGTAGATACTCTTTAAGAGCGCACGTTTGAATGTATCTGTGCCCACCGATAGTGGTTCAAACTAGTATTCAATACCTGCCCGCAGTCCTCCTGCATGGTGCAGTAGTCCAACGATACAGTACACCAGTGGATTCACAAGCGTTCCGCGACAGTTAACCAAATCTACGAAAATCAAACTGCCAGCTGAGCGTCCCCTACCTACGAGCTATCGGCCACCTCAATGAAATGTAGCTATCAGTATTGAATGTGCTCTTTAAATGTTGGTTGTAAATAACTTCAACATATCGCATGTTTTGTACCAAGAGTTAAAGACACTCACAGTATCGCCCAGAGTCAAAGACCACTCGATCAGAACGAAGTACTATTTATCTAATTCTACACATCGCGTCGTACATTGCTTGAAAGAGCTACGTGCAGTAGTACTGTATCAAATTATAACTAGCCATTGGAAATAATACTGAAATACCATCAACACACAACGCTATTGAAAAAATATACCATTAATATATAATAAATTGAATATAATATCGAATAGGGAATATTTCTCAGTGGAGTCAACGAATCAACTGGCCAGGTACCTATTATTTTTAGCAGTATTAACGTGAAATAAATAAAGGATAAACAGTTTACACTTCATGAACAAAATTATCTGTAATTTGGAATGGTCTTTTGGTTATATACCTTCCTACTATACGTTTGTTTTGAATTTCGGTATTCCAAACGGCCGATACATAGCGCCAAGCGTCAAGCAAATAATATCCAACACCTGCCAACAGGCTAACGTCATCAAACAGTTTCAACTTTCAATGTTATTACAGGATTATTATTAGGTGTCCGGGTATCTCCCGTCAGAAGGGATTCCCTGATATGTGATCGTTATTTATTATTTTGTTTGTGTCGTCATTGCCGACTGCTGTGTCAATCTCCTACACGTTTAGTTTACACGTATTAGATCTGTTTTTGTTATTTTTATTGTTTTACTTATGTGCAAATACCTATTATGCAAATAATTGGTGTTGGATCAGAATTTATTAATAGTACGTTATACGTTTTAATAGGTGGTGTTAGTACCTACATATGTTTTTGTGATTTAGATCAGTGAAGAAAAATAAAATAGTGAAATTAAATGTAATTCATGTATTGAACAAAATAATTATTTGCATACTGTAAGATAATAAATGTTTAGTGTGTTTATCTAGGTATAGTTAAATGAAGTGCCTTCATAAGTGCATAAACAAATGGCGAACAATAATCGAAGTGATTATGTGTTTTTTTTTGGTTTCAATGCATATTTTTTTCATTTATTTAATAAAATTTTACAAAGCTAATAAGACAATTTGTAATGTTTTTCTTAGTCCTCTTAACAAATGGGTTGCAATCTTTGGAGCACAGACGACGGGTGGGAATGCTGTCCTTGTTCTACCGGTATTTTAATGGAAGATGCTCCGAGGAACTAGCGTTATTGATCCCTTCGGCACCGGTGCATAGTCGGGAAACACGCCAAACGCGCGCCCAACATTTGCACACGGTTGACATTTGTCACATGAGAACGGGTCGCTTCTACGATTCGTTCTTGTGTTCAACAGCTCGGCTGTGGAATGATCTATCGGCCTCTGTGTTTCCTCCATCCTATAACATAGGTCTCTTCAAGACCCAAGTTCACTCCTTCCTATCCTCTAAAAGACCCTCCACACAGCATCCCCAAAGATGATATAGGCCCTGAGGGAAATTATTTCCCTTAGGGTCTCCTGTGTAAAGTTACTGTAAAAAAAAAATCATCCTCAGTAGGGGTTCCTGTGCTGAGGCGGACTAGGTTTTATTTAAAGCCGTACTGTGTAGTAGTGGTGGTGGGCGAAGCGGCTCGGTTTAGTGAGCCGGATCACTAAATCAGCACTCTGCAAAGGCAATCCACATGAAAACTGGACGAAAAAAGTATCGTGTAAGAGCGTCTTAAGGACGTCTTTTGGAGGGCCAAGGGAGCGAGGGCGAGGGCGGGGCGACGCGAACCGTCGTTCAATCGAGCCGGATCACCGAACCGGTACACTACAAAGAGCTGATTTAGTGATTCGGCTCACTAAACCGAGCCGCTTCGCCCACCACTACTGTGTACAAGATAATTTATTATTGTTTTCCAGATACTGTACAATTTGTTTTTTTCATAACTTTTTCCAGGATTTTTGAAAATGTGTTTAATAGACTTATAGGATATTAGTTATAAATGGCGTTTTTGTTTCCATTTTTATAAATTGGTACTACAGTGGCCTTTTGGGGGCAAGAGGGAAATACACATTTAGATATGGAAAGATTCACATGGTATGTAAGAGATGTAAGAGGCGAAATCAGATAATTTTGTAGGTGTTTGATTGTTTTGTTTGTAAAAAGATCATTTCCCGATGAGGTGTTCGGTTAAGAGATTTTGTCACTTTATTTATTTCCTCTGTTGTTACTGATCTTTAAGTTTAAGTAAATTTTCAGGGTTCTTACAAAAATTCTCTTCTATATTTTATTTCATTTCCAATCTTTATAATCATAATAACGTGTGTAGATAGTAGGCACTATATTTATTAAAAAAAAATAGTAATCATTGTCATCGCGTCAACGGTGGCGTTATTTTCAACGGTTATTCTCAACAGTTGAAAATCGTCAACGATAACGGCGTTGGTGTTGGATAGAATTTTCGTCAACGCCCAGTATTAATTTGCAGTGCAGTCTTGGTAACATTACTTTGCGGACTTTTATTTCGAGAATACATTAATTTCTAAGGTTTGCCAAAAACCTCAATTTTGTAAATTTTCAGCATTAACTATTGCATGTTTATTTTACAAAATGACTTTGTTGAAATTCGTGTTGTACGCTACACCGAGTAACACGACACTGATGCATTACGAACCGATTACTGTTCCATGGAAATAGGGTGGGCGATTTGTGGTATCGACTGCGCTCTAGCTCTAATGCACCAAATGGAACTATTGAACTTTTGCAGTCCATTGTCTACCTCACCATTTGTACATATCACACTAGGATCCTACTACTCGGAGCCAGTGGGATTGTATCACAGTGGAATGAGATAGAAGAAAATGGGAGATGGAAAATAATACATAAATTGGATAACTGTGTAATCTCTGGTTATCCAGATCTAGTTATTAGAAGGTAGAGTGAAACTGAGAAGACTTTTTAATAGAAAACCGAGAGTCAGAACAATGCGTTCGAAAATTGTAGATTATCCTGATGTGTATCTAGATAAATTCTGGAAAATAGGACTGAAATAAAATAGAATTATTTTAATTTTTGGTTGCAAAAAGTAAAAACCTACATTTACTTTCATTTCCGAGATAGCCGTCAAAAACACATTGTGAAACAAAATGTAAAAAATAAGAGCAAAAAGGTAACATTTGTATTATTTTTTAAAGGAAACATTTTTTCAGGTGTTGTTTTTATGCATCCAACGCGGCGATGCACAAACGTTTAAATTCTGTTCCCTGGTTATTCGTATTAGCTTTCAGTGCATTATTTGCGGTTGTATTATCATCTACTTGTACCGGCCATCACGCGCTGCCTGCTGCCTGTCACACGACGGCGAGTGCAGCCCAGCGCGATGCGCGATGGACAAATAATTGTGAAAGTGGCAGATTCACGATAAAACAGATGACACCAATGCTGAGATTAATTTTTCTATGCTCACTTTGTTTTTATTTTTTTTTAATAATTACGTTTATAGCATAGATATCAGAGCGTTTGCAAAAAACTAAAAAATGTAGTCTTGCAAAGCTGCCACATGACTGTTTTTCTAGCGTCTGCAGGTTCTTGATTATTGTACAATGTGTCCCAATTAATAAGGAATATAATATTGAGGTGCTGGTTGCGCCGGTTATGGTTCAACTTGGATAGCCTTATAGTTGATTTGCACAATAATATGCATCCTTACAAACCTACCCAATTGTAATCCATACCAAGTCCATCGACTCTACCCGCATCATTCATTGTCCGTTGTGATTTCGTTCACTACACATTAATTAGCACTCGCAACTCGTCGCAATATTTGTATTGTGTTTGCAACCACCACCATTCTTTGGAATTGTGATACCGCCGCAGATGAATATCGTCTGTATGTTTAATGTTGAAAACTTATTATTTACTTATGTGGTCAGTGCATCGACACCCAAAGAAGAGGTTTGTGTAGAAATAAGGATCAGGGGTAAGTCTTTGGATCCGTTCTCACCATTCCTATTATACCCGTGTGTATTTGAGCAAATCGATTACAATTATTTAAATTGTGATAACAATAATTTAGGAACCAGCGGACGGACCCAGGTGATTTTTCCAGAAAACGGCGCTATACAAATCATCAAAATATTATTGTTATTCGATTAATCTTTGTAATGTTTTTCACAGATGTGAGTAAATTGATTTAATGTTTATTAACTGTACCTTCGCCAATTTGGTGTCGTGTTTATTGTACCTGATATGGAGTTAAGAAAAATCAATTAAAATCAGAATTTTAACTGTTCGGAATATTTTACCCGTTCTTAGTTATTACAACGGAGTTCAAAATATCAAACATTTTTACTAAAATGTAATTTCGTCTAATCCACGCTTAATAGATTTAAAAAAACGGGATTCTCCTAGACAGATTTATAAATCGATGAATTAACCCGTTGGCAGTTAATTGTGGCAAATGTAACACTTCCTCCGTAGTTATTGCATGATCCACGAATGCATCTCAATTATCTCAGAACGTCAAGCTCATTTAATGTGGTCATGCCCTTCAAGGAGAAGACCTGGAAACAGATGCTCCAGAGCAAACATTTAATTGCGGCAAACATCGCAAGGATTATCTTCAAACGCAAACGTATGTCGCTCTGATTTAAATATTGCACTAAGGGAATAGAGTGGTCAATAAGGGAGACCATACCTAATAAATTCTCTTTTTTACGTAAACTCCACACAGGAAAAAAAAACCCTCAGGGCCTATGTCATCTTTAATGATACTGTATGAGGTGTCTTTTTGAGGAAAGGAAGGAGTGAACGTGGATCTTGGAGAGACCCGTGTTGTAGGAGAGAGGAAATACAGAGGCCGGCAAGTCGTTCCATAGCCGGGCTGTTGAACTCAACAACGAGTCGTAGAAACGATCCATTCTCATGTGACAAATGTCAACCGTGCACAAATATTGGGCGCGCGTTTGGCGTGTTTCCCGACTATGCACCGGTGCCGAAGGGATCAATGGCGCTAGTTTTGCAGAACATCTTCCATTGAAATTCTGGTAGAAAAAGGACAGCATTCCCACCTGACGCTTGTGCTCTAAAGATTGCAATCCGTTTGTTAAGACAGAGGAATCTATCAAACGGGCCGCCCGTTCTATACAGAGTTAAGGGTTTTTTTAAAATATATTCGGGGCTCCAGAACAGAGGTGGCTACCAAATTCAATAGTGAGACGCACTTGCGATTTGTACAGGGTCAGCAGTTGCGTACTCTTAAAGTACCTACCGACCCTATACAGTACGCTCAAAAAAAAAGCACGTAATACCGCTTGTGTTTGGTATAGGTTTATTTATTTGTTTGAAATTCACACATTATTAAACAACAAAATGTAAGAAAGCTTTTACTGCCCAACTGGGAACCAATCCCGTTTTAGGACAGTCAAATTCACAAGTTTAGGTCATATTAAGTGCCATTACACAAAAATAGAAGGGAAAGAAGCTAGTATTGACATAGTATGGTAATACAATATATCTAGAAAAAAAGTACAATAATTAAGTATAAAAGGATGTGAAGAATAGTACAGAAAAACTTGTTAACGTACTTATGACGAGATAAGAAAAACAAATATTATAGAGTAAACAATTATGTATGTGTATGATAGGTACTGGTTGGTGCTACGAGGAAAAAAAGGTTTTAAAATTGAGTACTAAAAAAGAGATAATATTATTGAGTAATATTGATAAAATTGAGTTACGAATCACTCAGCTTTATAAGCCGACGACGAAACTCGTGGATTCAACCCGAAGAGGGGGCAGCAAATAGTTAATAACATATTAAATATGTTTTATTTAGTAATTACAAAAAGGAGCTTTAGTAAATTGTTTATGACCAAATTCCTTTTTCCTTTCCTTGGTTAGGATTTTTAATTCAATTAAGATCTTTTCCCAAAGAGCACAAATAATGTAACATCAATTCAGTCAAGTAAATCAAACCATATACAAATAGATATCATTTAATTGTGGGTGGGGCGTGTTATGACGGGGACAATTAGTGGCATTGCGTTTAAAAATTCCGCTATTTGTCCTAGCACCGCGCGAATCGCTTCGTTTCATGTTAACCCCGTAGCGTCAGTTGCTGTCAACACAAAGGCGCCGTGCCATTTATTTCCTAAATGTTAGATGATAAAGTGCGATTTTGAGGTGCTAAAACAACTTGTGTTGATGTTCGGTTAACCTACATGATGACTTAAATCATAATTTATTTCTTGTCTTTTGGCTGTATTATTACTGATAAATGAATTTTCAATTCCCCCCGCCCTGTAGTCGATAGCTGTTGCGAATTTTGTTTGTGGTTTTAGTGCTCTAAATCAGCGGAATATCTGACGGAATATCTGGCGGAAATCTAAGTCATTTTAGACGGGGATCTGACGGAATTTATGTAAATTCCGTCAGATTCCCGTGCCATCTTGCAACCGACATTTCTCTTGGAATGTATATACATTACAGGGGAAATGTCGATTGCAAGATGGCAACGTTGCTCGGGAATGGCGTCAAGTTACTGGCATTATCGATAAAACCTTTATAGTTGTGTTTGTGGTAATTGTGTTTAAAAAAAATAAATTCTATATAATATTGGGCATCGCCGGAAAAGAACTGCCATGTATAGACCACCGCGCTATGGATTTACACCTTATTTTATTTACCTGTCAGGTTTTTTTTATCCCTGTACATGTTTGTACATGTTGCTTATCCCTTCCGTGTTTCCACAGTCCATAATAAATATTAAACGATCGCAATAAACATCGCGATAAGTTCCACCTCTGTAATTAGCGGTGATAATAAGTTATGGAACCGCAAATAAGTTAATTGCAGATGTAGAATCAAGATAACTGCTGTTAATAGAGCAATAACACAACATGTTATATTTCACAAAACTGTCTGCAGTGACATAAGAACTAAGAAGGCAGTGGACTGATACAAACTGAGAAAACAAGTTCATTACCACGAATCTTAATGTCTTTGTAATTACAATATAAATCCACGCGAGCAGTCAAACTTTGTTTCGCGAAGAATATAAGTGAAACTGAATTTTTAAAGAAATACAATCGAAAACGTGTACCTAAAAGAACGGACGTTGAATTTTTTTTAATGCGAAATTATTATTTAAATGGTTGAAACTGTATTTTAATAAAATTTTAAATAGAGCCCACTATTGCTACTGTAGGGCTTTTATTTAAATTATTTCAAAGAATTGTAACTAACTAACCATCACACCATTTCCCCGCAGGGGTAGACAGAGAGGACGGACCGCCAAACAACTCGATCTTAGCATACACTTCTTGCTTCATTCACATTCATACATCGTCTTATGAGACGATGTATGCATTATGTATGCATTCTCTTCTGTTATTCCGATTTCCGACATTGCCCGACTCAAGTATTTGATTAACTTGATCGTGCCATGTCTTCCTCGGACGTTCCCGGCTTCTTCTTCTATTCACATTCGCGTCATATATTCCCCTTACACTCCTTTCTTCGTTCATTCGTTCCACTAAGCGTCCCTTTCTTAATTTGCTCATTACGCAAACATCAGCCTTACATTCCTTACGAATCTTAACATTTTTCATACGATCATACATGGTTTTACCAAACTTTCGTCACAGAGATCTCATTTCTACAGCATTCAGTCTACTTTCACCCTTCCTCTGCCAGTTTCATGCCTCACTACTATACATCAGGGTTGGTATCAGCACTCCATTGTGGACTGCTAGTTTCGCTTCTTTGGACAATTTTCTTTGAGCCAAACCGCGTCCTCCGTTAATGGAGTTTCCTGCATTAATCCTTCTTTCTCTTACCAGTCTATCCATCTCTAGTAAACATATATCTCAAATACACGAACTCATCGACCTCCTCCAAGTATTCATCATTCACAACTATATTGCAAACTGTTTTCGTACTCTCTCTTTCAAACACCATGACTTTAGACTTACTTATATTCATATTAGCTCATTCTTCATACATACTTAGTTCGTCCTAAATACGAGGGACTGTAGATCTTCCATACTGTTAGCAATCAGCACCGCATCATCAGTATACAACAGGCAACATACTTGCAGGTTACTCATTTTCGGGCCCAAGCCCACCTCTTTCAATTCTTGCATACAATTATACATGTATAGATTGAATAACCACGGTGACATTACGCAGCCTTGTTTAACACCTTTTGTGATGTCAAACCACCCCGTAAAATCACCGTTGGCCGTAACACATGCAACGCTTTCCTCGTATAGAGATGCGATTGCCTGTATAAGGTTCGTATTCACTTCATACTTGACAATACCTTCCAAAACTTTTTTTCTATCAACTCTGTCGTATGCTTTTTGTAGATCTGCAAAAGCACAGAAAAGTTTCTGGTTTTTTACCAAAAGCTTATCTGTGAGCATGCGCAATGAGAAAATTTGATCCATGCCCCCCCTTCCACTCATAAATGCACCTTGAACATCCCATATTTTATCCTCTGTTTTCATTTGTACCCTTTCAATCAATATCCTACCATACAGCTTTCCAACAATATAGTTCAATATAGTTCATTCGATTTAAATCGATGGTGTTCATTGATAAATTCATTCATTCATCGAAGCCAAAGTAAAGTTTGCTTCTCAGAAGCTGAGCGTATTGTACAGAGCCCGCAGATACTTTAATAGTACACAACCGCTGACCCTGTACAAATCGCAAGTGCGCCCCGGTGTAGAATTTGGCAGCCACCTCTGGTCGGGAGCCCCAAAATATCTGAAATAAACCCTTGACTTTGTGCCGAAACGGGCGGTCCGTTTGATAGAATCGTCTATCTTAACAAACGGATTGCAATCTTTGGAGCACAGACGTCAGGTGGGAATGCTGTCCTTATTCTACAGATATTTTAATAGAAGAAACTCTGAGGAACTAGCGTCATTGATTGAAATACGCCAAACGCGCGTCCAACATTTGCATATGGTTGACATTTATCACACGAAAACAGCTCGCTTCTACGACTCGTTCCTGTGATCAACGGCTCGGCTGTGGAATGATCTGCCGGCCTCTGTGTTTCCTTCCTCCTACAACATGGGTCTCTTGAAGACCCGAGTTCACTCCTTCCTATCCTCAGCAAAACAGCATCCTCAAAGATGATACAAGCCTTGAGGGAAATTATTTACCTCAGAACCTACTGTCTGGAGTTACAGAAAAAAATAAAAAATAAAAATGAACTTTAAATTTTTGTCACCCTTGTATTTTGGTATTTCGTAATAAAAAATACAACGTCGATAAAATTGATTTATTGCGTGTTATGTCTTTGCCTACTTTTACAGGAATGACATAATAACGCTCCTGGCGACAAATTACTTGACATTTTTTAGACATTATAATTTAAAAAAGTAAAAACATTAAATGATAATAGATATTGATTTGGCTATTATAAAACGCTAACATCTATGTTCAAAGTTATTCAGATCTGTATCTGCTTTAATACCATAGACAGAGTGTGCCTAATTGTGCATACATAATTGTTGGCGTTATAAAAAATACCAAACACGTGATAATCGATTTGAAGCAAGCAAGAAAAGTAGGAGGAATTACTTTGATTTAATATCATTCATCTGAATTTAGCTGAAAACTACGAGTATGTTGTTCCATTAGTTTTATTTGCCGTATAATTAAATAATAATGAAAGAATTATTATTAAGTTTTTCTTCAATCGAGGTAAAATCAGTTTGTGGCATCATTTTCAATTAAATGATTAAGAGTTGTTTTGCATAAATCACTATTTAATAAATTAATTAAAAATTTCCTTGTATTTTCAACTACATTAATAAATACATATCAACATATTTCGAAAGCGATTCTTTCGTCATCAGGAATATATAGAAAACTAAAAAAATAATAGTGTCAGGTGTATACAAATGATAAACATAGAACACACTAATGTAAGAATAGATAAATTATTAACATAAACAAAAATTGATTAAAGTAGGTATAATCAAAAATGTTAATAAATTACCATAAAACATTGAATAACAAATTTATATTAGAAATTAAAAAAAGAATTTATTTTTATTATCAATATCAATATGAAAATAAATTTCAGAGATAACTATTTAAAAAAATATATATTAATAATATTTAATTCACTATTAACGCTTTTTCTGATTTATAAAATTTCAAATGTGTCTAATTGTAAACCGGTTGTAAAATTTTAAACCTTCATTTATATCAAAAGAAGGATTGGTTTCTGAAATATAGTTGGCAAATTTAGAATAATTGTTATTATTTAAATGGGGTAATTTACTTTCGTAAATTTTTCGGTATATATATATATATATTAAAACGTACGTTATTGTGAACCATTCTGTGTGTTATTTCTACCAGTGTGCTTTGAACCAAGAGTGAGTGGTTTTTTGTATACCTTGTGGTATTTAACTAACTAACTAACCTTCACGCCGTTTCATCGCAAGGGTGGGCAGAGAGAAACGACCAATACATACAACTGTGTTTAGCTTCTTTCAAATTTATATATCGTTTTTTTTATGTCCGAGGGAGTTCAGAACTCCAAAATTCAAAAATCTTAATGTCCCACTTCTTACAGTTAACCAACAAAATACGTATATGTTTATATAAATAATAATAAAAATATAATATACAAAATACACAAACATATATATATATATATATAATACAGAGAAGTTTGATCTAAGTGCGTTCGATGTATATATTCAAAGTACCTATTCGTTTGAGGTGTAGTGACATTTGTTCAGACGCAACGTTTTTAGTGATGATTTGAATAGTTGTAGATCGTGTATTTGTTTAGTGTTACGTGGAAGGTTATTATACACTTTAATTGCCGTGTAGTAAGGTCCTTTTTGAAATACTGTTTTCTTGGCTTGAGGCATTTTTAGGTTTGCATAGTAGGTTTTCTGTAAATCTTGTCGTGTGATTATGTGTTGAAAAACCTGTCTGGATATGACCGTACTTAATATATTAAACCAGATATTTTCTACTGATGCTCACATAAGGATGGGCTTTACTTACGCTAGTCCCGTTTGGGGATACGCAGCTCACCAACACATTAACAAACTACAAACCCTGCAAAAGAAAGCCATGAATGGCTCAGTAATCGCTTAATCGAAATTAGCTTTGGATGCGCCGAAGTGCATCAGGGTTAACACTCTACACAGTGACACAAACATTCCTCTGATAAAGGATCTTACAGCAACTCATTCTGAAAAGCCTTAGCCGGTCTAAAAAACCCATCAATGAACGATCTCGCTAAATACAGCGAGAACGAAAATTTTTAATTTTATTTTTTTATATGAATACCGTACAGGAGTCCCAACTGCTCCCAAGCGTCTGGAGCCAATGATACTATTGCATTCCCAATTGGGGAATGTTGTGAGGCTGAAGGTATTGGGTGGACGAAGGAGAAGGGGAAGAGGAAGGTGGTAAATACCTGGCTATTCAGATCTGGTCACCAAACACGGCTAAAAGCCATTTCAAGCAACGTTTCAATTCTGAATGGTGGTCTTCAAGTTGCAGTATAGTTATTACGTTTCAATTTATCCACTAACCACCAACAACAATTCAAAAGTGAAGAATCATTAGATAATCATTTTAAATTATGCTAGAGACAGAAAAATTTTAGTTTAGGAACTCTGTATACTAATCATATAAAAATCGAAATCAACCCGATGCTCACATTCTGAGCTTTACGTTTGAGGTTGCACTTTTCAAATAAAAGAATGCATTGTTTACATTGACCTTGTTCATCGTTACCTGAGATTATTTTTGAGAAATAGTTTTTGTTGCCAAAGAGTGCCATGAATTAGTCACCAAACCTATAGAAATGATAAATATTCGCGCGGCAATTTTATTGTCGTTATTTTTTTTAAATTTTGATGAACTGTTAACACGACATATAGTAAGCGAACGACACGCGAAATTAAATAATCCTTCTACAAATGCGAGACTTCGATTCGAAACAGCACCTTTCCTTATTTATTGTGCGCGGTACATCATTTTTTCATCAATCAAAATTAACCCAGATTCAGTTTGCGCTTATTGTTGATTATAAGGTCATTCAATAAAATAAAATATCGTTTGCCGAATTAACAGCTAAAACCAACTCAAATGATTGAATAAAAGTAAATTTTCTAGACATTTTATTCTCGACCTTCGATGCAATTCCTTAAACCTTGATACACTAACTGAGTAACTAACCGTCACGCCGTTTCCCCGCAGGGTGGGGAGAGCGGGGAACCGCCACACAACTCTATCTTAGCATACACTTCGTGCTTCATTCGCATTCATATATCGTCTCAGACATAACATGACCTTGCGCAAGTATTCAATAATAATAATATTAATGTTTTATAATCTTCTTATGTTACAAATAATGATATCCTCACTGGGATTTCCCGTGCCGAGGATTTCATTTACAAAATATGAAATTATATTACATTAAATTGATGAGCTTGATGAAAAAATAAAATATTTGTAAGGTGATGTGCTTTAAGTACAGTTAAGTGGTTTCGGTGTTCAGTCTGTATTTTGTGTTAATATATTTTCTATTTCAGATATCCTTATGTAACGTATCCATTTTTTTATTTGATTTTTAAATTTATTATGGCTGTTGTGATTTTTAAAGGATAGAGGTATATAAAGGTACCATAGTATAAGATATTTTTTTGTCCAAATGTTGGGTGTGTGGTTCCTTGTTGAATGTGTTTTTTCTATATACGAGTATGTGATTGTTGTTATTTCTTGTTTTTGTATTTATTAATGTAAGGTATTATTGTTTTAGAGTGTAATTGTTTTATTGACATAATGCTAAGTTTGTCAACGATTTCATCAGTACTAGTTCTTACAGGGACTTTAAGAATAATTTTAATGATGGCTTTTTATGTTCTAATGAGTAAATGAAGATTATTATCATTAGCACTGCCCCATCCGATAATATTACATTCTAATAGTGATTTGATTCACTGTATCGTGGCACGCGTCTCTCGGGCGTCGCAAACTTTTTTCTTATATTCAGGTTCAACTTTAAACGATAAGAAGGTAGTAATGCATTATGGGATGATTTTTTTTATTAAATATCCTCACTAAAAGTAATACTTCATCAAATATTTTTTTTATTTGTAAGAAACAAACAGCTTTTAATACAGATTTATATACAAAGGAAGTTTAACAGAAGGTAAGCCAACAAAGTTTCTTATGCTACCAGTGGTTAAGTACAGATGTTTTAATAGAAAAAAAAGCAAAATAAGAAGAAAGGGGGGGGGGGAAGAGAGGATCGGGACGGGTGTTGCTCTCGAGACATTTTATACTCGTTCATCAATTTATGGTCGTACGTACTGGTTCGGTTCGATATTTTGAAAGAGTATTGTGGAGAATGTCGATATTGTTATATGGTATTGCGCACAAATACGGGGAATTGGAGAATTTATCCTAAGATTAGTCCTCCATGCGGGCAAATAAAAAAAAAAAAAAGAACGGTTTGTCGGGTTGGTCTTGATGGTACATAAATGTTTAAAAAGTTAACTAGCTCTGGCGAGTCCGCGGTGTATTATTATTCATAATTTTAAATAACAAGATTTTATCAAATATGTCAGAAATATTAATAAAAAAATGTTGTAACCAAAATGACTTGCTCGTTAATATGCAATTTAGAGAAGGTAACTACTACCATTTAAAGAACATAAAACCACAAATTCCATCCAAATGTACGTTTATAAATAGAACACTCTTTTAATAGAAATTACATGTTGCGTGCGTCGTGTAATCGTGTTCGTGCAAGGCCCTATACACTATACACTATACACACGTACTATGCTATCGGAAAACGCGAATTATTTGGCTGAAAGCGTCGGTCGAAACCGACTTGCAGAGCCATTTACATGTTTGATTTCACGTGTTTCAACCGTTTTAGGTTTACGTCAGGGAATGGTAAAGTAGTGGAATATTATTGCCAATAAATTGCTCGGAATTGAATTTCTGCCAAACGGTTCGGAATCGAAGCTGTTAGCGGACCCCCGGATCCGCTCGGCGTTTTAAATACGATTCGGTTATTCCTAAAGGTTTAATGAAATTCACGAATAATCCGCATCGACAAAATAACAACATATCACTCCGGGTCGAAACGTTGCTTGATATATATATATATATATATTTAGATGCGTTTAGTAAACGAAGAATGGAGTGTAAGGAGAATATATGACGCGAATGTGAATGTAAGAAGAAGCAGGGGACGTCCGAGGAAGACATGGCACGATCAAGTGAATCAAATACTTGAGTCGGGCCATGTCAGAAGTCCGAATAATAGAAGAGAATGTATGAGACGATGTATGAATGTGAATGAAGCAAGAAGTGTATGCCAAGATCGATTTGTTTGGCAGTTCGTCCTCTCTGCCTACCCTGCGGGGAAACGGCGTGATGGTTAGTTTGTTAGTTAGTTAGTTACTTAGTATCCAGAGCTGAATAGCTAGGTATTTCACACCCCTGTCTCCTTCTCTTCCCACCCACTCCCCACCCCATTCAACCTAATTTACCATACTACACTACTCACGCTTTTTAAGGTCATTTTATAAATATTCTTTAGTCCTAAAAATTATAAATATTTCAAATAAATACCAACTCTTCTTGTGCCACCAATCTTCTAATAAATGTAAAATCAATAGAAGAAAGGAGGATAAAATAGCAACTGTTTAAAATTATATCATCTCAAAGCTTAAAATTTTCTAATAAAAGTGTGTTCATCTGAAGCGACCTGCCAGGTAAGTATGTTTTTCTGTATCCGTTTGTACATAATTAGATAGAGAATAGGAAGTAATATTAGTACAGCGCCCTTGAGGTGATTTTTCACAAAAACGGCGCTATACAAATCATCCAATTATTATTATAGACATACATACCATACATTCAGTGGATGGTTTCACTGGCAGGTCCGATCAGTTGTCACTCGTGTACGAAATCTTTTAAAAAGAAGGAATCAGAAACGTAAATTTTTCGCTCTTATTGTTTCCTTGCATGTGATTTTAAAATATAATCGTTGCATTGGTGCCAATAAATTGCGTACACGTCCTATTTAGTATGCAGAGCACACTGCACACCGCACGCCCCACGCCGCACGCCGCATGCCGCACGCTGCACGCTGCACTGGGCCAGGAATGTGCACCCAATCTGCCGCTGCCAAACAAACCATTTCGTTTATTTGTCTTGAATAAATTATCTAGCAAAGTTTATATCTCCATTCAATCAAACAATTTGGTGCAAGGTCATTCGAACGACTGATAAATCACGGGGTTCTGTTTTAAGAATAAGTGAGGTATTATTAACAATAATTAATTATTATTTCAGTATTACAGTTACGGAACACCTGAGGTGTTTAAATAATAGCAATTATTGTGAATTTGCAAATCATGTTTTAGAAACCAATCATTTTTTGATAAAAATATAGGTTTAAAAGTTTTACATACAAATACAATCGGTTTACAATTAGATAAATGAAATTTTTAAAATAAAAAAAACCGTTAATGGTGAATTAAATTAAATAATTAATTAAGTAAAACGACGGCCTCCATGGTCGAGGGGTAAGGCTCTCGACTACGAGTCCGAAGGTAGCGGTTTCAAATCCCGGCGTGCGCAAGCAAATTTTATTTAATTAATTTGTGCTGTTTCACAATTAATTAATTTAAAAATAATATATATTATATTTGCGCACGTTCCAGAGTGGAAGATACTCTCAGTATCGCCCTGGTGAAAGACCACCATTCAGAATTGAAACGTTGCTTGAAATGGCTTTTAGCCGTGTTTGGTGACCAGATCTGAATAGCCAGGTATTTACCACCTTCCTCCTCCCCTTCTCCTTCGTCCACCCAATACCTTCAGCCTCACAACATTCCCCAATTGGGGATGCCATAGTCTCACTGGCTCCAGACGGTTGGGAGCAGTTGAGACTCTTGTACGGTATTCATGAAAAAAAAAACAATTAATAAATAATCAAATATATATATTTTTTTAAATAGCTGTCTCTTGAATTTATTTTCATATTATTAATAATAGAAATAATTTATTTTTTATTTTCCGATATAAATTTGTTGTTCAATATTTTATAAGAATTTTTGATTAATTACTTACCTAGTTAATTTTTTTTAATATTTACAATTTGTCTGTTCTTACAGTATCGTGTTTATGTTTATCTTTTGTCAATACTTGACAGTATTACTTTTTAGTATTCTATATATTCCTGATGAAGAAATCATCGTTTTCGAAACATATAGATATGTGAATATTAAACGCCCTACCCATGCCAATGTACGTAATACGGCCGCTATATTATCGCCCGAACGCAACTAGTCGTATCCTGTACGTTAAGGTAACATACAAAAAAACTATACCCGAAACCCACAAAACATTCGTATATGTCAAGTTTGTTCCTGCGTCACCTCGTTTAGTATTTCAAGATCAGCCGCAGCTAGGGGATGTGTTCGGGTATTTTCATCTCTCCCATACATGTTAGTATATTGTAAACACGTATTGTTATTGCGAAATATAATTTAAAAAAAACACCTTTTTTTTTAACTTCCTTTTTGAATAATAACCCAAAGGACGGACGGTTAATAAAGTGGTGATTAAAAAATAAATTTGAATTAATTTATTACTAATTATGGGGTCTATCGTCTACAATTTGGGACACAAATAGAGAAATTATTTTATGTAACTGCTGCACCCCAGGCATTTTCGCACACTTAAAACAGTTGGCACGTTCCGTGATTCGCATTTATGAATTGTAGGAATACAGATTACTTATTATTTACATTCATTGTATACGCTCTATCTATTATATGAATTTACCACGGTATTCGATGCTTCTTATTTTTTATAACGCCTGTCATATAATCATCTGTTTAGTATTATATTTGGTTACCGAATAATTCAACACACAAATGAATCGGGATACTTTCCGAATCGTTTTATGTCATCTAGTTTAATGTTTGAGGTTTGAATTAACACTTTACCATCCGCTTGCGCCATGTTGGCGTCCTGTGTCAGCCAACCATTACCATCTGCTTACGCCACGGTGGCGTTCTCGGCTATACGGAACTTTGCTTACTAAAAAACCCCGCAATTCCACGACTTGATAGTAGTATATACATACGAAATATCGATTCATGATAGAAAATAATAAAAAAAAATCCTTGTTTTCGGCAGATGCCACTCATTAACGGCGGGAGCAAATGATCATTAGATCAGCACTAAAACAATAGATTTCGTAAATTGAGCATAACTTTAAAACCACTTTACCGATTTTGACAAAAATTTATATATAGATTCCCAACAATATTTAAAATTTTAAAATAGCCAAAATATAATTTTAATACAGGGGTAGTGAATCTTTTTATGCGTTAAAATCTAAAAAGGCTACGACTAAACATTTAGAAAGAGATAAAATCCCCAAAATATTTACGCATACTTTAGATTATGAAACAATGAAAATCTCAAAATATGAAAATTTTATGGACAGAGGTTTCTAACCGTTTTTAGATAATTTTTTTTTTTGAGATTCGGTTCTTCAAAATGTTTACGAACACTTAAAACTATGAAAAATGCAAATCTCAAAAAATGAACATTTTAGGTTTCCAACATTTTTTAGATATTTTTTTTAAAATTGGATTCTCTAAATCGGTTAAAGGGTTTAGAAGTTATGCTAAATTTACGAAATCTATTGTTTTTAGGTAATTTGTGCCAAAAACATGCGGCATCAGGCGTAAGTTTTAGGAGAAATCGTGCGGTCGGTAAAGTGTGAACATAATCTGTACTTGGTAGTATGGAATACCACAAACAAACCATTCTTACAGGGCGCTGTTCGTCCTCCCTTGGCGATGCAGCGCCTCGCAGATGGTCGCGGAGGGAAGGGTGCATGGGTTCGCTGCTTTGATGTGCCACATAGTAGTCGGGACGAGTCAGTGCTACCGGAGATCGGAAAAAACTCTGTGGCAGGGCGCGCCCCTACACCATAGATGGAGAATTTCCCTCAAGCCACCGTAATACAAGTGCTAAAGCTTTTTATGTTTTTAGGCAGACATTCACATTGCATTCACTGCTTTGTTCAGCTGAAATAAACACATTATTATTATTAATGATAAAACAGATTTTGAGTTATTTTTCTCAATGTTCATTGCATTACTCACTTTTTAGAAAATTCAGTCAACTACATAATCAATAGCACAGCACCCCGATAGAGCTAAGATGAAAAAGCCGCCAGTATGGCCTGACAGCGAACGTGACAATGGAATTTAAGCTGCTCGTTGATATTATTAAATCTGTTTAATTCATTATAAAGGGGGCGAAGCTTAAGCCACGGGGAACCAATTAATAGATTAAAGGAGTAATTTATTTGAACTCCCTCAAGACTGGGGAATGTTACATTATGAAAATAGATGGGGAGAGAGGGTAGAAGGACAGCAGCACGACTAGGTACCTTGCATTTAAAACCGAGTCACTCTTTATACAGACGACCTGAAGGACATTGAGGATATGGATAGACAAACAAGAACGATATCCGTTAAAGCAGGTATACTGTCAAGGCGTTTTCACCTTTGCAGCGCAAACGTCAAAAGAATACTATTCAACATTTCCCCTTTTCCCCCACCTTCCTCTCTCCCTTCTCCTTCTCCTCCCCAATACCTTCAGCCTCACAACATTCCCCAATTGGGAATGCCATAGTCTCACTGGCTCCAGACGGTTGGGAGCAGTTTGGGACTCTTGTGCGGTATTCATGTAAAAAAAAAAAAAAAAAACACATTCTGCACATCTTTCTGTATACGTCAGAATTGTGGGTGCATTACACTGCATCCCAGTGGCAAAAGATAAAAGTCACCTGCAATAATGCATATCGCCAACTATTCCGTCTACCGAGAAGTCTGCAAAGCTACAGAAATATTCCTGGGAGGACGAGTGCACTCTTTCAGGGCACTTCTCCGCCACCGCATGGGAAGCCTATGGTACAGAGTACGCTAATTCAAGAATATCATCATTGCTGCCACGGCTGCATAGATGGAGTCTCCCTTGATGGCTCTTTGGAGACGGGAGGCCGTCAAATATCTACTATAAACTTATTTTTGTTTTCTCATTAGCTAATGAACTTATTTTGCATATTTTACATATATTTTCGTTTTCTACATTTTTCTTGTTTATATTTTAGGCACCTATTCTTATTTTTTTTTTGTATTATTATCACTTATGGAACATATTGCGTTGCACTACCCCTGCATACCTTCTGGAATAAAGAACCTACTCGTCTTTCACGTCTAGTCTGAACAGGTAAAATAACTAACTAACCGTCATGACACATTACTTCATTCACTTTTATACATCGTATCGTACATGTTCTGACTCTTGGCATGACTCCTAACTTATGTATTTGAATCATTTGATCGCGCCATGTCTTTCTCCGGCATCCTCGATTTCAACGAAGAAAATCTTTCGAATTTAAGTACACGGTGTTTATACAATAAAAAGTGACTTTTTGCGTGGTAGAATTTTTGATTGAAAACAGGCGGTAAAATTACTCTAGAAGAAAACATTATTTTAGAATGCATTTTTTTGTAACTGGTTATGGAGTATTAGCCTGAGTAGAAACCTGAAAAAATAAATACCCAGGTATGCAATGTAATGTCTAATGACTAATGACTGATGACTGATGACTTATGGCAACAAGAAACTAGGGAAAAGTTTGCAGCCACTGTTTCTCAAAGAGTGATTTTGAATGTAGGTGAAATGTCACTGCCGGGTGGCCCAATGAAAACTAAACTCAATTAATATTCTCTCTTATGAGCACTTTTGTCCTACACCGATTAATAATAGCACTTTCTCTTGCGGCACGTTTCAGCGGGAGTAATGAAGCTGTCGCGCGACGCGTGCCTTGGCTCGGCACCAAGCATCTGTACTGGTAGCGACATCTGCATACATATTGCACAATGTGGGCATCGGCCACGTTGCGTGGCGTGCAGTTTCACACCTGCACTGGCCTCACGGTACTGTCAATAAAAATTATACTTTTTATCAGCTTTCGAATATATTTTGGTATAATGCTGCCCAAATACAGATTTTCTTAGATGTCTGAAAACATCAAACTGATGTTGGAATTGGATTAGGCCTCAAACTAAAAAACAAGTTAAACTTTTTAAAGTTTTACAAGTGTAAAAGGCGAAATGTTGTTTTATCTCTCTATGCGTTCCCTTCTTTTAGGAGATAAAGCTTTATCGAGTAAACTGAAAACTCACAGTCGCATGTCATCACATATAACATGTTGATGTTGATTGCAGTGATGCTGATGACGGTTTATTGAATGGAAAACGAGACAATTATCAATTCTGTCCACGAGGCGCCATTTGTCATTTAAAGCAGTAATAATGAAATACGGAAATGAAAGCAAACGGTCGTAAAAAACTACTTATCATAGATAAAAAATAATTATCATAGATAAAAGAGCCGAATTTCAAGACGGAAATGTGTAGTTTTACTTGCTGTTCGGGAAATAGTGCGAGACCATCACGTCATTTCCCCGAAGAGGTAGATAGAGAGGATATACCGCCACACAACTCTGTCTCGACACACACTCATCACTTCATTCACGATCATATATCATTTCATACATACTCTTGATCCTGTCGTTATCGGACATCCCCGACTTCTTCTATAATTATGTTATCATCTTTATTTAGAAAAGAGAAAACACACATTTCCCTAACTATTGTGGCATTCCCAAATAGTAATCCTCCAATTGGTTTGCTTTGACAAATACACCATACATATACAGACATAACAGTTGTGTGAAGGAACTAGTTACAAATTTTTAATCGAAGGTGTCATCTTATCCATTTAATGAAAATTAAAATAAAAAATATACAAATATATTTCTCTGTTGTTGACAACACGTATATATTACGTTCAACATGATTTCTTAGCATACTGTCTTGAGATAAAGCGAATTTTTTAAATCAATTTAATTTTCGAACATTCTCATGTTTTGTGCCTGACGAAGTTGACTGTCTGGTTAATATATGTATCGTATTGTAAAAATTTTGTTTATAGTGCCAGCGAACATTTCTTCCTCTTCCTGTGTCAACTGTGGTTAGAGGTGCATAAATGTGGAAATAATCTTCTCTATTCAGTGAGCGGGCTGCCTATCGCTACTGTAGGGCTTTTATTTATTTTTATTTCAAAGAATTGTAAACTGTGTTTTATGTGGTAGCAGTATTTTATGATAGCAATCTTATATTTAATGGAGGGTATAAGATGGAATTCGGGGTCTTTGATGGGGGGGGGGGGGGCACAACAACACAAGCAACATCTGCTGCTTACTGTGATAGTAGTAAGAGATTTTCAAATATTGTCAGGTTATTCGTTACCTGGAAACATTTGTCTTTAAAAAAAAAAATGTTTTAAAAGATGACAAAATTTAATCACGAATTGTTGTTTTCTAGCGTGTTCCTTAAAACTTCAACTCTCTTTCAAAGATCTTACAAAATACAATTACGCCAAAAGCGATCGTTTTATTCATGATATTGAAGACTCCGTCCTCTGCAATATTGCTCTAATATTCCAAACAACGTATGTCATCGTCTTTCCATCAATTTAATGAATTCTCGCGACTGACGGAGCGGTACTTTACTTCAAGAGGTTTCTTGTAAGGCTAATTGGAAAATATTGTCGTGTTCCAAAGGCTATCAATACACTTTTGTCTTTTCAGAGGAAGAGCTTGGAAACTCCGGGAAGTAGGCGAACTGGCGCTGAAAGAGCGGCCATTCCGATACTCGACCGTTGCCCGGAATTTCAAAATCAAAATAACAGGATATTTAATTCACACATTTTCATAAAATTCCTCCATTTTTCGTAAAAAGAACACCATTATTATTTGTGGACACTAACCATAATAAGGAACTCCAGTGATAAATATAATACATTTAAAAATATATATTCGTATATTTTTAAATTCGCCGATTTTGAATATACTCGTATAACTCTATATATAAGTATACGAGTACATAGAATTCATAAATCGTAATTTAAAATTTAACAAAAAATCATTTCATCAAAACACCTTGTTAAGTTGGTACCATTGCATTTGGAACATCTGAAGTCAATTATTTTTATTGAGATTTAAAAACCTCATTTTAATATTTAATCATTGTAGAAAATAATATTAACATAACCTAAATGAAACATGAAAACGGAAAAAAACGACAGAAAATGAAAAGATTTCAGTCGCAATATAATTGTTGTCTAATAAAAAAATATTATTACTGAAAAAAATTGGAATATTCATGAACAAACCATTTATCAATATGGATATTGTAATAATGTTGATGCTCAATACCATTATTATTCTTCGAGTTAGCGATATAAAAAGGTAAATGATTTTATTACCTGTGTTTAGTAACGATTTTTACCGTGAATAGAATATAAAATTATGTACGGTAAAGCTCATCCTTGTTTTGACATTTGACATTCTAACCTCAAAACTGATCAAAACCGACCGGCCATAGATTTGGAGCGTTTTGGCAGCTTTTGAAAAATTGGAACTATGAAAACTTACTTTAACGGCATATGGTAAGCCTTGAAAATTGACATGAAACGACATTAACGCCCCCTAGTAGCTACAGTCGTTTGTAGTAGGAATTTTGACCTAAATCCACCTTCAAAACCTTTCACGATAATTTGCAAGATATCAGTATATTCGGTATATATTTTCTAATTCCAAAAATGATTGTTAATTTTAGGTATGAATAGTAAATTTGTCACCTTTCACATGAGACCTGGCAGTGTAATGGTCAGAGGAGTCTCTTCTTATTCGGACTATCTGGGTTCGATTCTTTTCCTTTCTAATATTTTTTTAAAATTATTTTTTAAATTAAATTAAATTAAAAATGTAAATGCTTTTGTAAATTTTATTAGGAAAACAAACTATGAATCTCTGAATGCAAATGGAGAATAGTTCAAATAACCACCGTGGCGCTGCGTTCGCTAGACGGAAATTTACGAACGTCTCGCCGAAGGGAACACGAATGAATGATTCAAATAACCACCGTGGCGCTGCGTTCGCTCGATTAAAGACAGAAATTTACGAACGTCTCGCTGATTCGCCGAAGTGAACACGAATGAATGATTCAAATAATCACCGTGGCGCTGCGTCGCTCGACTAATGACAACTTTCTGTCGAGAAATAAAAACAAAATTTGTGACTTAAAAAAATTAATAAGTCCATTCTAATTTGATGATTTGCCGTTTTTTTGTGAAAAATCACCTCAAGTGTACATCCATGTTAATTTTTCTTTTTATTCTGGCCGTTTTTTTTCGCCTTTTTTATGTTACGTATTTATTGTGTTTCGTAAAACTACATTTAATTTAATTTTTAATTTTAAGAAAATAAATTTAATAGTGTTATTAAAACCTGCAGGTATTTTAGTTTTTATTATTGTGATAGCTGTTTCAGCGTTCAAAACTATTTTCAAGCGGTTTTGAACGTCGAAAAAAGCTGTCACAAAAAATAAAACGGAGTTCTACGAAACACAGTAAGTACGTAACATAAAAAAGTCCATAATTAAAAAGAAAAAATAATGCAAATATACATATTTTCAGTAAACTTAATTGAATTAAAGCTGAAAAAAAATACATATCCGTACCAGGGAACGAACTCGCGATCTCTAGATATTGATGGACGGGTGTTATTTCTAAAATATAAGTGCTGATCAAACGTTGGTTTTAGTTAGTTGAGGACTTTGAATGTTTTTGTATTTTACCCTTTATTAAATATTTGTATTTTACAGACTTCAGTCGGGTATTTTTGAGCCGGGGGACCGTTGAAAATAAAGGTCCCACGCGAATTTCTTTAACTTATTTTAAATCGCTATATCTTCGAAAACAATACCTCACCTTTCCCGCACGTAAACGTTTATTTTGCAAACACCATTATAAATACGTCATCGTCATCTTACGTCAAATATGTTTTAATAAAAATATTTAAAAAAAAACAATATTTATGGGGATTGAACTCTGACCCAGCGATTGGAAGGCCACTATCCTAACAACTAGACCACCAACTGATATAAGAGTTGCGACAAATTTAATCTTTTTAAGTGAAAATAAATAAATTTTACATGCAAGTTTAAAAATGAATTCCCGACACGTATTTAAAAAAAAAACGTCTGTTCGCCTTCTCACCGCATATCAGATAACATTAGCAGCACCTGACGGCCAAATAATTCATCGATTTATAAACCGGCCTTTCTGAATTAAATGGGGGTTTAAAAATCTCAAAATACTTTTAAAAACTGAAGAAAAATAATTGCGATTATCTGGGAGTGAGTTTTTTTTAATAAATTTTACGAAACTTTTTTAAGGCGCATTTAAAAAAAACATGAAGGTTAGTGTTCATAAAAAACTTAAACTGCACCCAACATTTATTTTTTATTGGATTTTTTATGACGGCAAGTTAAAGAAAAATGTTCAAAGGATTTTTTGAGGATATTTAATATTTAAAAATATTTTGTAAAACATACGTAGAACGGTCGGAAAAAGTTTTTTTTTTCTAATTTGATTTTGATGAATGCTAAACCTATGTAAATTTTTAAAATATGTAACTCATATTTTTCTCTTTGTAAACATCATGTTTATCGTATTGCGTAATAATATTATCATTATTTCGAATTAACAAATTATTCCTCTCCACCTTAAAAAATAAAAAATAAAATTGGACTGGAGTTCCTTATTGGTAAGAAACAAATTTTTAATTCACAGTGATTTAATAATGAATGCATGTAAGTTAAGCAAGTCCGTACGAATAGTATGTGAGATTCTAAAAGAGATGGTATGTTGACAATGATGTAATACAATATTGTGAACAGTGAATTTTTGAAGAAAATTACGATACTCGAGTTCGGGAAATATGTATGTTCATCAGCGACGGAAGGGTCACAAGGACATTTCAGAAGGTGGGATGTAGGCTATGCGACGCTTAGATGGTTTGAACACTTAAAGCGGATAGGCTAAGGACGGAGTGTCTGGAGAATATAATATGACGGGCAAGTGGATAAAAGATAAAACCGAGGAAACTTTAAGAAGACACAGCACGGTGAAGATAATTAAAAACTTGACCAGAGTCAAGCTGGTCACTTGGTAGCGGGTTAAGCTGATAAAAATGTTATCATGTTATATAAAGCGCTATTAATGCAAGCGATTGTGATTTTGTCTTTCAAACAGTTGTCAAAGTATTAAAGGTTAAAAAAGCATCCGAAAAAAAATGTTGCTGTGAAGGGCGCTTTGAGCTCTGTGAGCGTCTGACATGGTTCTGTGTCATATCTTTTCTTTTTCAATATTATCTAATAATGATACATAAGTCTTCCGATATTGCGTTGTTTACGGGAGGGTATTCGTAAGGGTTTTTTAAAACCATTTTCATTCATCAATCGTTAGATTAAAAACTGTAAGAAGGAAAATCATGTATTGTAAGATCAACTTGGGAACAAAATGGCGTCACATTAATAACATTGCTAATTGTTTAAATATTATAAACATATATAAAGAGTTTACAGCTTATAACTGAAACCCTTCGGAACCGATTCACCTCTGCTGAAGGCGGAAGTGAGGAGCAAGAGCTTCCGGTAGGTACCCAGATAACTGAGTAACAAAAAAGTTTGAGACTTTTCCGCCTTAATATTACTATTTCCCCTGATTTCCCCGACGGTAGATTATTGTCTGATTTTCAAAGTGTTCCCGTCCCTCGAGACGGGTATAATCCTCTCTTCACGTTATTTCTCTCTATTTTCAGATTCTCATGAATATATTTTGCTTTACCTAAAAGCTGGTAGTTTTTTTACGATTAGCATTACGTGCACGTGATATATTTATGTTAACAACGTCGCGTAGTTACGTAATAACGTTAGAAAATCTAGAATTTTCAAAGGTCTTTTGGATTAATGTGTTTTAATTTTTGTCGGTTTGTATTGAAAAACATTCTGTGCAGTGAATCATTAAAGTATTGCCGATCGTTATTTAGACTTTTGTAGTGTTTAAAATCGAGGGATCTTTTAAAGTTTGTTTTCGACGAATAAACATTGAACAACTACGGAAGTTTCGTGTTGCGGATGGGAAATGGAACGTTTTCAGTTTTGTCAAGTATGCTGCACTTTTAAAGTAAATAAAATTTAATCATGATATTATCAAGTTCTACAATTAAGAAAAACCTGCGATCTTTAAAAACGGAGAAAAATAGATTTCAACTATAAGCACTTCACAGAATTATGAAATTTAATAATAACAATTATTTTATGAGTAAATCGGTGTTTATTGAACATGTTAATAAATCATTTCAAACACCATAAACAAAAACAAAAAATTAGGAGGGGGTAAATAAAATCATATAAGTAAGTCGTCGCAATATGGCCACACCACAGTTCGAAAATGGTTTTGAACGCCGAAACAGCTGTCACAATAATAAAAACTAAAATGCTTTCAGAACTTAATAATATTATTATTAAATAAAACAAACACTTTATGTTGAACCACTAATTTATTTTAAAATTATCACCAACCGGTTTCTCTCATCCCATGCTTCGTCGGAGTAATATTTAAAACTATACATGTAGGTGGGACTATAGTTCCACCTATGTAAATATATATATGCTCACTCGATGCACTTTTGTGTAGTATTTTTATTGTTGTTAATCTTAAGTTTTTTTTTAGTTCATTTTCATAGGTAAGATAATTATTAAAGTTTCAATTTTTCAAAGCCCGCCAAAATGCACGAAATCATAATCACTTGGGTTAAAAACGCTTTTGGTAATATATTTTTATTTCATAAATGGTAGCCTCTCTGACGGTTTACAAAACAGTTTTCTGCGCGTGCGCTTCTCATGGTCTTGACATAACAAAACTCCCAGCGATTTTGCCAGAGAACAAAGCTCATAATAATTGGTTTGAAACATTGAGGTACCCTTAATGGCTATACGTAAGAATAAATATTATAAGAAAAATAGGTTTGAAGTATCATTAGAAATTCTCAAAATTTAGGGGTTGAAAAACGGTCGCCAAAGAAACGATCACCAAAGAAATTGCCGCCAATGATATTGACTGCCACCGAAGAAACTGTCACCGAAGAAAACCCTGGAAATGGTATAAATTATTACGTTGACAAATCCATCCAAGAGGCTATAAATATCCAAGCGAAAACTCTCAAGTAGTCACAATCAACAAAGAGAAGGGATTTTGCGTGAAAAATAACCACTTCAATCAGCGGTACCTACCATAAAGAAGTACTAAGTACATATGTATATATTAATAAAGTGGTCATTACAAAGTCATTTTTAATTAATTTATTAAGAGTTATATATTCAATTTTTTTTTTAACTGGAATTCATTTTTGTCACCGCAACTAGAGTCAACGCACGTTGATAAGATCCTCGAGTATGGTATGGTTTATGTTTTCCTTGCTCGATAAATACGAGTATATCTACTACCGAACAACATTTATTTTCGGGTGCCAAATTAAAAAAAAAAAATTATAAACTCTCACACACTTAGGTAAAGAAGACAAGGGCTTCATAATAGCATGAGAGAGGATCTCATACTTGTGCGTTCACTCTTATATCGGAACAATCGCTGTGATTTGTTACAAAACTCGTCGTTTGAAGGCATTCACTTCAACAGTTGTAGGGAGATGTAATTTCCCTCACTTTGAGGATGCTGTGTGGAGGGTATTTTAGAGGATAGGAAGGAGTGAACCTGGGTCTTGAAGAGACCCATGTTGAGAATCATTCCACAGCCGAGCTGTTGAACACAAGACCGAGTCGTAGAAGCGACCCGTTCTCATGTGACCAATGTTTGTTTTTTTTTGTTGTTTCATATATTTTATTTTAGTTATTTGTACATTTATTTTTACAAAATAACTAATTATAATTCTTATACTATTACATATAGACAATGATAATTTAAAAACTAATGGATTTTTTATTGCTCAACTTAATGTGCTTTTAACCATCACTTTTAAATTTATTAATTGGTGCAATTTTGATTGGGTCCGGCAGAGCATTATAGCATTTCATCCCTTTATAAAATATACTATTTTGCAAATTGGCTTTGTTCTGTTTTGGTAGTCTAATTTCCTTACACGTTCTTGTATTACGTCTTTGAATGTACATGTGGTAAATAATTTTATGAATGTCAACCGTGCACAAATGTCGGTCGCGCGTTTGACGTATTTCCCGGCTGTGCACCGGTGCCGGTGCAATTATTTTAAGATTTTACTTCTGCAAAAGATGTGTTGTACAGATAAATTTGAGTTTAAAAAAATGTGTTTAACATTGAAAAAAACATATCTAACATCATTCATCACTGCCTGCTGCCAACTAACTACTGATGAAAATATTGAATGTTATCTGATTAAAGAACAGATCGCCAAACGAGAAACGTTGAGCGATGTTTTGTTCTTGAATAAACGTTTTCAATTAATATTAATTAGCAAATGCAATCTAGAAAGCCTTTGAAAACGTTGACACCCCTGAACCGTTAATACGCTCAATAATCGACTATTATCGAGCGTCGTTTTGCAGAGTGAAGCTAACCAACACGAGACCTAGTAGAGTCGTATCAGACAAGTTTTTGAAATAATATCATCAATTATTAACACGTGAGGTAAAATATGACACAAGTTTAAAATCTAGATCTTGATTTGAATCATAGACTCGAGTCGATCTTAACATTTTAATAGATGTTTTTGCAATCGGGATAGCCTTCTGGATATGTAATATTTTGTTGTGAGATAGGACATTATTATGGTTACGTTGTTTCATCTTTTAAATAAAACCACGTTATTACAAAATTGTACCACGTAA
>JAHDVE020002843.1:0-31176 GCA_022606495.2 Halesus radiatus
TGTTAACATTTTACATATGTACCTATATCTCATTCTAACTATGGGTTACATTTCCCAATACAACGTTTACAAAGTCGTGGTAAAAAATATTTAAACTACATGGATGTATTTGACAATAATTTGAACTTAGCAAACTTCAAAAGTCGTATGAGCGAGCAATTTCTAACTAGTTTATAAATTATTGTTCATAAAAAAATATCATTTCAGCAGCATTCAGTCTAGTTTCATCTTTCCTGTCAGTTCCGTGCCTCAGTGTCATTCATCCGGGTATAAATTAAACCAAAGGGGCTAACAGCTGCAAATGGTTTACCTGAGCATTGGGGCACATGATGACCAGCTGCATCATGAGGTCTTGCCACCAGATCTCCCGCAGCAGCTGTGTTATCTGACCACCGTTGAGGGCCACACACAGGGTCACCACCTCCAGAGCCTCCCTCACCACTGGGAACAAAAACAAACATTTCGGGTAAGAACAGAATGTCGGACGAAAAGCACTAGCATGAGAATCAACTGACTTCTTATTCTTCTCGAATCAACGCTTATTGTGTCATTGTTTAACCATCTATACAAAAGAATCCACATATAAATACATATTAACTATAGACTTGGTCTACCTACTTATACAATTATTTTATGAAAGAAATAAATTTATTAAAACTCTCAGATAGAAGACTTATTTCAGACTCGACTTTTATTTTTTAACATTATTATGTACATAACATAATATAGAGACAACATTGATTTCCTTAACCGTACTGCCTTTTTTATATGTTGACGATACGTTTCGTTCCACACAAACTAAAACTTTCAAATTGAACTAATGGGTTTTATAGAACATTGTACTCACATGCCACAACGTCCGTGTTCAGATGTCTGTGTACTGGCGGGGCGTGCGGAGTGGGAGGGGATGCGGCCAGAGCGTGCTGCGCCACCGCCCGGATGATAGCCTGCCCAGGCTGACGGCGTGACAATAACGGTGCGGCCAACGTCGCAGCACCGGGCGCTGCATTTATATACTGAAAAAATAAACAAATTTTTTTATGGCCGAGAATCATTTGCAAACTTATATAGCTTCTCTTTTTATAACCCACCACATTGATTGAATTGAATCTTAGATAATGGAAAAAATGGAGATGGGCCATGTACCAACCATTCTTAGTATTAAACAACACGCACAGAAGTGTTGTCAACATCATTTGCCCATACTACTGTAAATGGGATCTAGGCGCAGTGGCGCCCAGCCTTTGTTTCTACCTACACACCGAACGCATAACTTTCATTACATAGCCGCTTTGATAGTCTGTGTAGTTTGGTCATAGCACAGTGATAGTCAACACGCTTCCACACCATATCTCCCTTTGTCTCTATTATCTATGAATTGAACAGATACTCTCAGTATGGCCCCAGTGTCACCAATCGAAATGCTACTTTATATGAATTCAGCAATTTTTAGTGACTAGATCCGATCAACCAGGTCATTTATAATTTCCTACTTCCTTTCTCCCTCATGACATTCTGCAAATTGGGGATGCTTCTAGCGGCCCTGCCGAGCAGTTGGGAATTCTGTGCAGTAATCACATTTCGAGCTACCGGCATCTGTTTTTCCTCCTTCATATAATCCGGGCCTCTTCAAGACCCGCATTAATAAATTCCTTCCTACAGCCCCTTCCTCGACCCACCTCATATATCACCACGCTGCCCAGCCGGGTGGTGATATAGTCTTTACACAGTTCAGACGGGAGGCGCTCTAGTGAGGTGTAAGATTAGAAAAAAAAGAGGAAGGTTGGGAAGTACCTGGCCATTCAAACCTGGTCACTAAATATGCAATATTTCGAATCTGAATGGTGGAGTCTCACGGTAACCGAATAAAAGAGAGCATAATAAAAATTAGGTTAGGTTAAATTATTTCTTTTTTACACTTTTCTGTCTTGTAACTGTTCTATTTTGTCTCTCGGCAGGGCAATACTGAGAGAATTATAGAAATAATTTTAAGTCGGATTGATGCTTACCTGATCGGCCATAGGTTGTGCCAATTTCTCGGCGACAGCTTTGACCATTAGTTCACAGTTGTGATTGGGCAGGACTTGCAAGGCTTCACTCAGGATGTCCAATTTGTCTGTGACTCTAGAAATACAAAATCCACATGCTATTTATTATATAAACGCAGCACAGAGCAGTTAAGTTAAAACTGCCACCTCGGGAGTCATATTCAGCTATTGAGAGTGGAAAGCACCCATAGCTGTAGGCAATTTTACTTGTGTACATATATCTCATTCCAACTATGGTTTACATTTCCTAGTACAACGTTTACCCTGTCTTTGTAAAAAACATTTAAATATAATAGATGTATGTAACAATTTGAATTGTAATTTGAACTTGGCAAACTTCAAAAGCCATATGAACGAGCTATTTCTACCCAGTTTACGAATTATTGTTAACTACAATTTTATTAATATTAATGTTAATTTGGTGGACTTTGGCAGAATACATAATTTTATTATAAATATTTTCAGTTTCCTGTATTTTTAATAACATGAGAATTCATTCTCTCTTTGGGCATTTAAATAAAATAAATATAATTGATGAAGAAACAAACATTCACTTATCCACCTTGGCGGGAAGAAGGATCACACACCTGGAAAGTCATGCTGTGGAACTAGTAGACAGCCGAATACCCAATGACAAACCTTGGTGAACTTTATCGAAGGGTCTGGGCTATTATCAAGGGAATAAGGTAACACATGGGGGATATCACAATATGCCTGAGTGCTTACAAGAGCTACGCAGATTCTCTCATCAATAACAATACATTCTTCTTGAGTCGCTTCCTCATTGCTGACGATTGTGACCCCCACTCCAATCTCCCTGGTGTACAAGACTCCTCCACTCGTCGCGATGATGCGTTGCATGGAGAGATGCGGACACTGATGTTCCGGACGCTTGCAAAATTTGGTCACTCCAACGCATAGGTGATCTTTCTCTGCCTTCCACTTTGCCAGTGACCATGAGCTTCTCCAGGTTGGAGTTTATGGTTTGGCGAGAATCATGTCCAAAGAATCTGAGGACACGCTGCAGGCAGACAGTCGATAGCCTAATCTGATTGCTAAGCTCTTCCAGAATTGATGTATTTGTGCGCCTGGCTATCTGTCCATGGAATCCTGAGCATTTTCCTCCAGCACCACATTTCAAGGGCGTCTATCTGCTTCCTTTGGCGGGCTCTGAGTGTCCATGTTTCCACACCGTAAAGAAATATGGGAAAAATCGGAGCCTGGAGGAATCTCGTCTTAGTGGTCTTCGTTATGCCTCTATCACTCCAAATCTTTAGTATTTTGCTCATGGCGTCTTTTGTCATGCAAATTCTTCTTTTTCCTTCTGTTTCACAACCTCCTTCATCACTTATAGACGAGCCTAGGTACATGAAGTTATTCACCGTTTCTAAATCTGTGAGAGCATAATACATAATAAGAGAGTTATTAGATACAAAGCGTCTTTGGTCAAATATATATTCAGAGTCCCTAAAGTATGGCAGTATTACTCCTGCTCTTTATAGATGATTTTAAAAACAGCTTACCTAGAGTCGGGACCGACGGGAGATTCCGAGGCGATGAGTACTTGAAGATGTCCCAAAGTGGTTAGCACCAGTTTAATTAATTTTAATATGTATAAGTTTCCACTCCTGAAACAAATAGATAAAATTTCAAAGTGAGATCAGTAAGAAAAGTTGTTTTAATGTTTTGCAGACCTGATCTGATGATGTGAAGTTGATTTGAGAACAATACAAGATAAGAGAGATTGAAAACAAGATTTTTTGATAGTTTGTGATTATGATGGATTGTGAATAAGAATGTGTAAGGTTAAGATGAATTCAGGACAAGATAGTTTTGGATGAATACAGAAGATCGTCAGGTATAATAGAGAATTAAGTTACCTAAGCGTATAGGGCGCCCCGCCCTGCAGGAACGCAGGTGCCCCCACCGAATCAAGGAACAGCGCCGAGTGCTGCACGCAGGCCAGCTGCGTGGGGCGCAGGCGCTCCTGCAGGGGGTCCGCCGCAGGCATCACCATGCTGTACAACACCTGTAAACAACACAACATAAACATTCAGAATCGAAATATTGCTTGAAATGGCTTTAGCCATGTTTGGTGACAATATCTGAACAGCTAGGTATTTCCCAACCTTCCTTCTCCGCATCTTCCCCTCCCCACTCCCTTTAGCTTCAAAACATACCCCAATTGGGGATGCCATAGCCTGGCTACAGATGGTAGGGTGCAGTTGGGATAAAAAAAAAGCACACACAGGGCTTAATTACGCTGACTGGTTTTTCAGAATCCACAAACAGAATTGACAAAAATTGCTCCCAGAAACTTTTATTGGTGTAATGCATTTGTCCTTTGTATATTTAAGGTTTTACTATGATATTGGGATGGCGGAATAATAGTCAAGTGTGAAGGGATGTAATGAACATGCGACTGACGTCTTGTATGAAAGAAACAGTGTGAAAGAGAGACAACAATGTAGGTACAGTAGAACCCCGTAAATTTTAAATCCACGGGATCTCAAAAACAAATTTCAAATGAACAAATTCTCACGTAATTCAAAATAATTATGGAATCAAAAATATCAACAAAAAAAAAATGCAGATGAAATTCATTGTTTTTTTCGAATGGTTAAAATTTTACATAGAGCATGAAAACAATATGGGTTTATGTCTTCTTGATAATAATGTGAAACAGTAAAACCAATTTTTTTTTAAATTTACGTATCTAATTTATCCATTATTTTAGTCAAAAATAAATTCCTTTTATCTCCAAGCAAAACCATACAAATTACAATTCTTTCAATTGAAGATGCTCACTGAAGTCGGCCGAGAAATTATCACGTAATATGTAATTACATTACCAGGTAAACAAATTAGTCACAGTAATGTAGGTCACTTTTATTTCATTTCAGTGAATTAAAGTCCGATCAGGAATTTGTATAGATTCAAAAATAATAATGATCGCACTCAACGACACTTGTTGCGGGTGTTTGCATTCATAATAAATTCACTGGTCAAGCTTGTTGCGGGTGTTTGCATTCAAAATAAATTCACTGGTCAAGCTTGTTGCGGGTGTTTGCATTCAAAATAAATTCACTGGTCAAGCTTGTTGCGGGTGTTTGCATTCAAAATAAATTCACTGGTCAAGCTTGTTGCGGGTGTTTGCATTCAAAATAAATTCACTGGTCAAGCTTGTTGCGGGTGTTTGCATTCAAAATAAATTCACTGGTCAAGCTTGTTGCGGGTGTTTGCATTCAAAATAAATTCACTGGTCAAGCTTGTTGCGGGTGTTTGCATTCAAAATAAATTCACTGGTCAAGCTTGTTCGCTGTCACAAAGGATGCGGCCACCAAAATTGAAGAGAAATCATAATCATTCATCAAAGGTCTGGATAACATTGTATTTCTATCTCTCAGACAAGAAATAAAGAAGAGTGAAGAACACAAGACTATCCTTCCTTTCACGGAGGGCAGTCGAAAGCATGAAAAGCTGTTTCTTTCCGGGCGCGAGCGTAATACCATGCATCGAATTATTAAATAAAGCTACATACATACGCATACGTACTCAAAATCAGGGTAACCTGTGCCTTTGCCTACTACAAAATAGGGCCACCTCTTAATTCACAAAAAATAAAAATTTACACTGCTTTGATTTGATTTTATCGTCGCTATCGAAAATTATAATTTTTATTAAGGCATCAAAGTGTGTAAATGCAGCCGATGCCAATTTAATGCGAGTTTCTCGATAGGCTCTGCTGGAGAACATCCAGGACATAGAAAACTTCCAAAGATTGGGGTAAAGAAGCCACTGTGATGATTCCTTCTTTACTGCCTTCTTCGTCGCTGGCTTGGGTTACTTTGCTGGAGGGCACAGGGATATGCATTTCAGATGTTAGCAGTTGATCCTTGAAATTCGAAAGATGATAAAGTTAGCACCCCCTAGTAAAAGTGTTTCACTAGCCGCTTCTACTTCTTTCATGGTGACGCTACTTTCTTGCGCGGGCTGTGAGCAAATCACACAATTTATAATGGTTACGGGTGTCACCAACTGCCACGCTATAGACTGTTGATTATTATTCCGCCATCCCAATATCACTAGGCAAAGAGTTTTTGAATATATATTTAGTTTCAAAATAGTTTGACAGGAGTGCATCAAAGTAGCAAATTGTGTGATAAGAATATCACACGGGTTGACATCGGTGTTGATTGATTTATCAATAAACTGAAGGCGTAGAGACATTTAACACAGTCTAGGTGCGTCCATAAGCTCCGTCCTGACTTTGCAAGGCGTGCGACGTATGACCTAGACAAGTGCGAGCAAGCTTCAAGTAACAGTCGAACATTAATGTAAAGGCCCGAAGGACCTTTTGACAGCTATTGTTGGTTGCGAACTATGCTAGGAGAGCGGTGTGTGGACAGGGCTGTAGATCAGAGCTCTGAAACTAAGGTTAATAGAGAATTCAAATGATGTGTAAAGGACTTACCTCAACATTATAAGCTACATTTGGTGGAGGCGGTCCATACAGCATCTGCCGCAATATGGATTCATCCTCACTGACTAGAGCCGCAGACAATTTCCCCATCTGAAAATCAAGAGAGAAATACATAAGGTTTATAATGGAAAAAGATAAAAATACAGTGAAACCCGTATTTTACATCCACCGATTTAACGTTTTCCCGCCAATTACGTGTTATTATTTCAGTCCCGATGTATTTTAGTACATTTATTACCCGATTTTTACGTTTTTTTCCCACAATTTACGTTGAAAATGTTCAAAATGTGTGATTTACGCGCGCTTGACAATGAGTCGGCGCAGAAGATACATGTTTATCTGTCGTGCCGTGATTGGTCGGCCATACGGCGCGAAATGCCGTGATTGGCAGCCCACATTCAATTTTAGCTATCTGTGTCTATTATCAATCTACATGATTTTTTTAATAATATATGAAATATTATTTCAATACAAAAAAATTCAACAAATATGATTTTTTTAATAAAAAAAAATTAAATGTTTTTTTTCAATACTCAACTAATCTACCTACATGATTTTTTTAAATTAAAAATAAAATATGTATTGTTTTTTCAACCAAAAAAATTAACAAAGATTATTTTAAAAAAAAAAGTTGTTTTTTTCATTTCCCCCGATTTACATTTTCCCTCCATTTAAGTTTATTTTTTTCAGTCCCTTGAAAAACGTAAAATAGGGGTTTTACTGTATTTATGTAAGAGGAATATGCGAGACTTTATGCGAAGATTCCAAATTTCCTGGAGCCAGTGGAACCGTGGCACCCTCTATATTGGAGAAGTTTGTGCAGCGAAAGGAGAACCAGTGATTGTTGTTTTACTAACAAGCTTTTTATAGAACCAAATGAGATTAAATTAAATGGTATGAGCGTAGTTCGGTCAAATACCAAATATTAACTGTTAAGCGTTAGTCACAATCTGATAAATGGAGACAGTGATGACGGAAGTGTCATTAAAAGAGTGTAAATAGAAAGTGAATTTTCCTCATATGTGCCCGCTGTAAGAAGGGACCACAAGGGCTTTATGTGGGAAAACACAATTGTGAAATGACATAATTTACTATGTTTTTATATGTGCATAAGATACCATTCTTTATATGTTTAATTGCAAAAATAATCATTAAATTTGGTTGATATTTGTCTAAGTTATTGACATTATATTAACACAAAATATCCATAGCAATTTATGTACCTACTTGCAAAATAAGCGTGGTACTACAATCGTTAAAACATATGGAATAAACCAATTCATACATCCCGGGCCGCTGCAGGCGTTAAGTGTAGCATGTTGCTATTTCTGTTTTGAAGGTATTTGGTTCTTCAGAATTGTTTGGGGTTGCAACCTGCAGGCACAGGGTAAAGATTTGTGAGAGCCAACCTCCGATAGGCAAGGACACCAGAAAAAGAAAAAAGGATGTAATTAAGATAGATTCTCGTGGAAAATGTGGATTCTTAAGTTGTCACATCCCAGAAATGCAATGTCCATAATGTGGAATCCACATGGCCAATTTCAAATCGATTTTCTAACTTAACTAACTATCCATAACTCCATTACGCCGCAGAGGTAGGCAGAGGATGGACCGCCACACAACACATTCTGTCTCAGCACACATTCCTTGCTTCACTCACATTTCAATATCATCTCATACATACTCTTCTGTTATTTTGGCCGGAATCAAGTATTTGATTCATTTACATAATCCAGTCACGTTTTCCTTGGGCATCCCTGACGTCTACCATTCACTTCTGCATCATTTATTCTCCTTACACTTCTTTTGTCTTTCATCCGCTCTACATGCCCAAACCATATAAGCGCCCCCTTCATAATCCTACTCATTACACATACATAAGTATGTTTTCTGTGTATGTACATAATAATATAAACCCTAGCAAGTAGTATTTGTACAGCGCCCTTGATTTTTCACAAAAACGGTGCTTTTTTTTTACATGAATACCGCACGAGAGTCTCAACTGCTCCCAACCGTCTGGAGCCAGTGAGACTATGGCATCCCCAATTGGGGAATGTTGTGAGGCTGAAGGTATTGGGGAGGGGAAGGAGAATCGGAGAGAAAGGTGGGGAAGTTCCTGGCTATTCAGATCAGGCCACCGAACACGGCTAAAAGCCAGTTCAAGCAACATTTCAATTCTGAACGGTGGTCTTTCACCAGGGCGATACTGAAGAGTATCTTCCACTCTGGAACGTGCGCAAATATACTATATATTATTTTTAAATTAATTAATTGTGAAGCAGCACAAATTAATTAAATAAAATTTACTTGCGCACGCCCGGATGAGAACCCACGACCTTCGGATTCGTAGTCGAGAGCCTTACCCTTCGATCATGGAGGCCGTCATACAAATCATCCAAGTATTAGTAATATTATTATAAGCCTTGAATTCTTTCCGGATATCCACATTTTTAACATGGTCATATATGGTTTTACCATACACACGCCTCAGAATTGTCATTTCTACAGCATTCAGTACACTTTCATCCTTCATTTGCCAGTTCCATGCCTCACTGCCAAGGGCTGATATCAGCACTCCATTGTGGACTGCTAGCTTCGCAAAAAAATTTCAAAATCTCGTAAAATAACAGGAATATTTACCGTGTGCTGGTGCGCAGGTAGGATCTGTGTAAGCTGGTGTGCCGCGTCCCGGAGAGAGGTGTGGCCGTGGTCGCTGCCGGTCTGCTCCAGCTCCAGGATGAAGGGGACCTGCCATTCGCCACGGGAAAGAATCACTCCGGGCAGCGAGGACTCGGGCAAGGGGGGAGGAGGGGGAGAGCCCATAGAAGAATCGCTGGAACTGTCGTTGGATGATTGACCAGCAACCCCAGCTGGACAGACCTGTAAATAAAGAACAATATTAATACAGTGATGCAAAACCGAGAACATTTCATGCCCCGTGGGTCTATTTCGTATTCACTAAATAAAAAAATCGAGAATTTTTTTGTTTCAGTCAACAAGATTTCATGAATTTTTTTTGGTGATATTATGTACAGTATTTTTCTTGCATATTTATTTATTCATCAATATCCATTTTCTCCCCTTCAAAGTAATCCCCCTCAGATATAATGCGCTTATGCCAGCGCTTCTTCTAATCCTCGAAGAACTTCTGGAATGCGCTTTTCGGTATGGCCATCAGCTCGTTCTTCGACTCTGACTTTATCTCATCAATTGTGGCAAAACGCTTTCCTTTCATTGGTATCTTCAGTTTCGGGAATAGGAAAAAGTCGCAGGGAGCCAAATCTGGTGAATACGGTGGTTGAGGCATGATTACGGTGTTGTTTTTGGCCAAATAATCACGAACAAGCATTGATGTGTGAGCTGGTGCATTGTCGTGAAACCACAAAATCCATGATTTGTTTTTCCACAATTCAGATCGTTTGAGCCGTATTGCTTCACGCAAACGTTGCATAACTTCCTTGTTGTATTCCTTATTAACCGTACGACCTGTTGGCAAAACTCATGATGCACCACGCCATTGTAATCGAAGAAAACAGTGAGCAAAACCTTCACATTTGATCGAACTTGGTGTGCTTTTTTCGGTCTTGATTCTTCTGGCCGCTTCCATTGGGATGATTGGGCCTTGGTTTCGACGTCATAACCATATACCCACGTTTCATCACCAGTTATGACCCTTTTGAGCAAATCTGGATCGTCGTTGACGTCATTCAACAACTCCTGAGTGATACTAATGTGATGTTGCTTTTGCTCAAAATTTAGCAATTTCAGAACAAACTTCGCTGCCACACGTTTCATGCCCAAAACATCCGAGAAAATTGCATGGCATGAGCCGATTGATATTGCAACATCCTCTGCAACTTCCCTAATAGTGATTCGACGATTTTCCAAAATTATTTTCTTCACTGTTTCGATGTTTTCTTCATTTGTTGAAGTGGTTGCAACTCCAGGACGCTTATCGTCATTAACATCTTCTCGGCCTTCTGTAAAGCGCATGTACCACTTATAAACACTTTTTGAGACAAAGTAGACTCGCCGAAGGCCACAGTCAACATTTTAAGTGCGTTGGAGCACTTTATTCCATTTTTAACGCAAAATTTAATACATATTCTTTGATCCATTTTTTCAAAAATAAAAATCGAAGAACACACAAAACGTGACTAACCTTTCCAGTTGTCAAAAACAAACCACTAATCCAAAATGGCTGATAATGCTAACATATGATAAACATATGTGTACCAACGTAACAAAAAAAAATCGAAAATCGAATGTACACAGCCCGCGAAAGTTTAAAATTCACCTTTTCTTTTGAACACACCTCGTAGAGATTTAAAATAAAATACAAAATATTTTTTTATAATAAACTAGCTGCTGAAGTGCCTGGTGTTGCCTGGGGTTATGAAGGGTTTGGAGTAAAGTTTCGAGGTTGTGATCTGTTACTCATGCCCCTGCCCCTCCCTACCCCTACTCCTACCCATTCCACTACCCCTACCCAGTAATTTTCCCATTACAGTGAAACTCTCTTAAGAAGTTTTCCAAAAACACTTCTTATGTGGGAAAACCATTTATGGGGAATAAATTGCACCATTTTTCAAATTCAGTCAGCGTATGAACGAAGAAAGGAGTATAAGGAGAATATATGACGCGAATATGAATGGAAGAAGAAGCCGGGGACGTCCGAGGAAGAAATGGCACGATCAAGTGAATCAAATATTTGAGTCGGGCCATGTCAGAAGTCGGAATAACAGAAGAGAATGTATGAGACGTTGCATGAAAGTGAATGAAGCAAGAAGTGTATGCCAAGATCGAGTTGTTTGGCGGTCCATCCTCTCTGCCTACCCCTGAAGAGAAACAGCGTGATGATTAGTTAGTTAGGTACCGAAAAAATCAAACTTCTTAAGCATGTTCTTCAGTGGAAACTTCTTAAGCAAGTTTCACTGTATTTTGAATGTCAAGTGTGCAAACTTTCATCAAGTACCAAAATTCTGCTTTAAAGGATGGGAAAGAGGAACGGGGGTTGTTTTCTGAAATCACATGTAGACGGTGACCTACCTCTTGTTTTGAAGATCAAGAATGCAAAATTTCTCCAAGCTCACCCACCCACCAACAGACAATTTAGTTTTATTACAAACCGTTAGAAAAATAATTTCTTTTTTAAATTTCTAATATAAATTTTTCATTTAACATTTTTTAATATATTTTTTTTATTTTTACAATTTTAACTAATTATTTACCTACTTTCATCACTAATTTTTAATTTTTGTGCATGTTTGTAATTTTGTTCTATTTGATTATTATTTGTCATTATTATTTTGAATGTCTTCCATTTTACACCTTTTCCTTACCAACTCCTGATAAAGTTATGCTGGAAAAGATAACTTCAAACTTTACTAAGCTTTAAATGAATTTATTAATTATGACTGCACAAAGTGATTATTACGCATCTTTTGGAAAAAAAAAATTGTTCAATAATTTTTTCACACCCACTTTTCTTTTTTGAAATACAACTTTTTATAGGTATGTCCTATTGAATTGAAGAATTGTTATTGGAAATTTGAATTAAAAAAACGTGTAGGATTTTGACACTTTTGATAAGTATTTTCTAAAGGAATTTGTGATGTGTAATGTTAAGGATATGTCTTATTTTAAATCTTGTTCCTAATTCTATTACATAAAATAAAAATATGTTCATAAGTCACTGAAGGGGCACTCTGTTATTCACATTGCGAAACAAGATGTCTTTAGAAAACGTAAAGATGAACAAAATAAAGAAAAAATTAAGATATTTCTAATTGATAGCTGTAGATAAAGTATGTATATTTCCAATAATGTAATACTAGTTTTTAGCGATAAATGCAATAAATATTCAAATTCAGAGCATTCAATTTCGACAGTCTGCAAAATGAAAAAAAAAATTCTTAGAAAAAATTGAACATCTGTTTACGTGTTAAAAATTGCATTTTTTTAATGTCTGTGACTACAGACATTTCAAGTAGACAGTAGACAACATACAGAAAGAATAATATTCAATATTGAAAGTTTAATGCGGGACAATTTCTGGTAACAAATATATAGAATCCACACGTTTATAAATTTAACTTTTTTTTTTCTTTTGTAAATCCTAAAAATATGGGACAATCAGTGAAATGTTAATATCCGGAGGTATAATTTTTAGAAAATTCTCGGCCGAATTCGAAACCAAACTCCCAGAAATATCTGTCGCTCAGGGCATTTTTTTTTAAGTATGCTGTCGCTCGAGTGGTTAAGTATGAATGAGATCATACTTTCAAGAGACAGTATCGATTTGAGATTGGTTTTGCATTTTGGAAGAATAATAATGAACAACTCAAGGCTGGTAAAATTTTCAGGAATGTTTACGGCCTTCGACAGTTTAAGTTACACCACAAGCTCCATTGTAACCTCTCCATCCGATACGTGCAACGTTCATGAGAAAGAAGGATAGAGTAAAGTAAAGCTATCAGCGGTATGACTATACAATTATAAATGTTGCGAAATCAAAACATACCTTTCCAGTAATAATGCTTTTATCCCGTATGGGGATTTCTGATAATAGTTTTCTATCGTGACTAGGATCCAGGATCTCTCCGCTCAGGCACAGCTCCAGTTTCACACTGCCCTCCGATGCACCCTTCAATCTAAAATACATACAAATAAATTAATACGCTAACATCTGTCATTCGCATGCTAGTGACAAACGGAAGTGCTGACATCTACAATTTTCAAGGAGAACTGTCGAAGTTGTTATAGAATATTATAGTAGGTGCACATTCTGTTGAGGGAAGGTTTTCCTCTTTGACATAACTCGAATATAAAGTCAGAATGCAAAATTTCAGTAACCATCTGGATATTCTAGAGTTTTTAACCACAAAGCAGAAAATCTGTATGTCTGAGTCAAAACTCTAAACTGGTGAGCTTTGAAAATATTGTCAGCTAGCAATGTCAACCTCTACAATAGGCATGTAGCTTAGAAATACCCAATTAACTGTCCAAAATTAAAACAAGATGCTATATTGTTCGATGAGATAAAAGATGTTAACGGGCAGAGGGACGCAGGAGAGTTATTATTCATTAATTCAAAATAATGATAATATTATTTTGCCATACGATAAACATGGTGTTTTTAAAGAGAAAAATATTAAATACGTTTTTTTTTACTTGCATGGGCTTAGCATTTATCAAAATAAAATCAGAAATATTACACATTTCTGACCATTCTATGCATGTTTTACAAAAACATTTAAAAAGTTGAATATCCTTAAAAAATGCTGTGAAGGTTTTTCTTTGATACCGATAAAATAAAATTTAAAAAAAGAACAGTGTATAGTTTAATTTTTTCATAAACACTATGTAACTTTAATGTTTTTTTTTTTTTTTAATGCGGATTACAAATTTTTGTTTTAGTTTATTTACAAAAACGTAACGAGAAAGGATTATAGATATTTTTCTCCACTTCAAAAATCATATTCATATTTTAAATATTTTGTAAAACATGCAATAGGAAGGTCATAAAAAGTAATTTTTCTGGTTAGATTTTGATAAATGCTAAGCCCTATGTAAATTTGTAAAATATTTAATAAATATTTTTCTATTTAAAAACATTATGTTTATGGTATTGCATAATAATACTATCAATATTTCGAAATAGTAAATAATTCCTCTCCCCATTGGAATAGATAGGTGTTGCAGCTGTGAATTGAACACACTTCATGAAATATGTTTGTACCTTCTGTGAATAGTAGTTCTCAGCATGTGCAAAGTCTCATTGGAATGTGTGTACAATTCCATATCGTCCAACTGCCTCTGGCCGGCCTGGAATCTCACCACGAGGCTGCAGTGTCTGCCTCGACCAGCCCTGGAAATAATACATTATTATGGTTTGTAGTTAATTGGTCTAGTCTTTTTGCAGCCTTCTAGGCAAAAATCTACTGTTTTCAAATGTACCCTAAGATACTTTGGACTCATAATTGCCAAAATAGAAGGCAGGAGAAGCGGGGGAAGATCAACGATGTGTTGGATCATAGATATAATAGAAACAAAGGGAGATATGGAATGGATGCGTCCCGACTGTCATCGAAGCATAGCAGCCGTGCAAAGAAAGGCGGAGTGCCGCTGTGGGCAGATGCGATTTGCAGTATTAACGATGTTGGCAACCCTCATTGTACGCAGAGTTTCATACTAATAATGGTTCATGGCCCACCTTCCTTGTTTCTATTATCTATGTGTTGGCAGTGGTGGTACGTGACATATCTCATTGGGAGTTCAATCGAGATTAAAAAAGGAAGAAAAATAATAATTATTTACCTTTTTCCCTAAATTTAAAGGAATTTCATCACATCACTGCACCAGAGATTTTTGTCGCTGAAGTGAGTATGAACTATTTCTTAGAGCAGAAAGTCCCATGGGTGCTGAATTCACATTGCATGTATGGGACTCATTTCAGACTTGCTCTCGGGCAGTATTAATACCAACAGGTTAATTTTTTTACCCGGAAATGAAATAGCGCACTGTTTAAAACGTGGAAAAATTATAATACAAGTTTGTCAAATTATCTTATCTTTTTTATGGGAGTTCACAGCACAAATGTACTTTAGAAAAAATCATCACTGTGTGTTCGACTGATCAAGTATCACAGGCGTCTGGAATATCGGTGTCCATGGCTCTCCATGTAGCGCAGGGCCATGGGGAGCGGAGTAGCCTGGTTCACCAGGGCAATTGGAGTAGGGGTCACGATCCTTAGCAATGAGGGAATGACTCAAGAAGAAGGCGAAACTGCTTTGTAGGATTACAAGGCTAAGAGATTCTGCGCACCCGTCAGAGTTGGGTGAATATTACGGCTTATGGAGGATTGAAGACTAACCTGTACAAAGGCAGTATAACTCTGTCGGTTGTGAACCTCCTGTCACATTCTTCAACGTATTCTGTCAGCACTCGGAGTACTCGGCACAGCCTGATGCAGCACATTGAGACCTCTGAAACATTGAGAAGAGTTTATTAATCATAGCAGCGTATTTGGGGAATGTTGTTAGACAAAAGGAAGTGGAGGAGGAGAAGGAGAAAAGGCTGGCTAATCAGATTTGGTCACTCGACCAACCTAAAGCTATTTCAAGCTTCGATTCTAAACGGTGATCAATCACAAGGGTGAAACTGAAAAGTTCTCTCTTCATTAACCCCCCAGGTGTGCCGCCGACAAGAAAATAAATAAGTAAAAAGATACCTTCATTAAAGCCAACAAATAGACTTCATACTTGATAAAGCGAAATTTTTGAAATACACTTTTAATGAATTGTGGGGGTTCTACTGTATTAAATAATTTGGTCACTAACGTTGCGGTGTGGTGGCAGCCTGAAGCGATGCCCTCGCCTGTTTGAGACGTTCACAACAATCGGATGTAAACGCCTCGTGATGAGCAGCGGCAGCTAGACGGGCACCCGGGCTCGAGCAGACTTCTCGCATCAGCTCGATGCCTCGGAGAGCAATCTCCTCGCGGCATTCGCAAATCACCTGGAATGTGAAAAATAATAGTCAAAACATATGTATTATAGTTTTGTGGTGAACTAGGACATGGACGCCTGGTATCCTCCTTGTCAGGTGAAACCATGCTTTCCAAAAAGGACTCTATACAATGAGATCCCCGAAGAGATTGAAGGATGCTCCTTTAAAACCCAACTAAATCTGACTTTCAAAAAGCTGGACATTCTAAGGACTAGCAGATTCTTCAATAGTAACGACCACCGTGTATTGGACATGGGAGAAATTGGATGAATGAATTAAATTAATAAAATCAATCACCTGACACATTCAATCTGATCAAGGAATTAATTCATCATTCCTTAACGTAGACCTTGCAACCCTACGATTTTTTAACACGCTGCACCTTAATTACGGGGCGGCAATCAGAAGTTCCTAATTCATTACTCAATGCCCGCGGCAATTCCGTTCGTAGTTAATCCCAGTGCGGCTAAGCCGCCAGTTTCAGTAGTCGGGTGCATCGGTGTTACGAGGTTTGTTCAAAAGAAAAGGTGAATTTTGAATTTTCGCAGGCTGTGTACATTCGATTATCGATTTTTTTGTTTGTTATGTTGGTACACATATGTTTATCATATGTTAGCATTATCACCCATTTTGGATTAGTGGTTTGTTTTTGACAACTGGAAAGGTTAGTCACGTTTTGTGTGTTCTTCGATTTTTATTTTTGAAAAAATGGATCAAAGAATATGTATTAAATTTTGCGTTAAAAATGGAATAAAGTGCTCCAACGCACTTAAAATGTTGACTGTGGCCTTCGGCGAGTCTACTTTGTCTCAAAAAGTGTTTATAAGTGGTACATGCGCTTTACAGAAGGCCGAGAAGATGTTAATGACGATAAGCGTCCTGGAGTTGCAACCACGTCAACAAATGAAGAAAACATCGAAACAGTGAAGAAAATAGTTTTGGAAAATCGTCGAATCACTATTAGGGAAGTTGCAGAGGATGTTGGCATATCAATCGGCTCATGCCATGCAATTTTCTCGGATGTTTTGGGCATGAAACGTGTGGCAGCGAAGTTTGTTCCGAAATTGCTAAATTTTGAGCAAAAGCAACGTCGCATTAGTATCGCTCAGGAGTTGTTGAATGACGTCAACGACGATCCAGATTTGCTCAAAAGGGTCATAACTGGTGATGAAACGTGGGTATATGGTTATGACGTCGAAACCAAGGCCCAATCATCCCAATGGAAGCGGCCAGAAGAGCCAAGACCGAAAAAAGCACACCAAGTTCGATCAAATGTGAAGGTTTTGCTCACTGTTTTCTTCGATTACAATGGCGTGGTGCATCATGAGTTTTGCCAACAGGTCGTACGGTTAATAAGGAATACAACAAGGAAGTTATGCAACGTTTGCGTGAAGCAATACGGCTCAAACGATCTGAATTGTGGAAAAACAAATCATGGATTTTGTGATTTCACGATAATGCACCAGCTCACACATCAATGCTTGTTCGTGATTATTTGGCCAAAAACAACACCGTAATCATGCCTCATCCACCGTATTCACCAGATTTGGCTCCCTGCGACTTTTTCCTATTCCCGAAACTGAAGAGACCAATGAAAGGAAAACGTTTTGCCACAATTGATGAGATAAAGTCAGAGTCGAAGAACGAGCTGATGGCCTTACCGAAAAGCGCATTCCAGAAGTGCTGGCATAAGTGCATTATATCTGAGGGGGATTACTTTGAAGGGGAGAAAATGGATATTGATGAATAAATAAATACTTTTCGAAAAAATTCGAAATTCACCTTTTCTTTTGAACAAACCTCGTATGTACTTTTCGAAGTTTTCGAAATTCTATGCAACACAAGCATTTTTTTTGTTTCAAATCTTGTACCTCAAAGGGTTAACAGAATCAATAAACATAAAAACAACAACATAACAGCAACAGAAATAAAGAAGTGTTGCCAACATTCAGGTAATAATGTGGCTAGAGTATAAACAATTATTTATGGGAGGTACAAAGTGATTTACAACCACAGAATTCATTCCCCAGTGAAACTAAAGACCATCATTCTTCAGGAGCCTCGAATCAATTCAGTGAATTACTGATTTGGACTGGTAAAAAATGAAGATCATACCCTCCAAAGGTAATCCAGGCCAATGAGATCTGCTTCTTCCATCTGGAATCCTCTCCGTCGCAGCTTGAGATGGCCTTCCTTTGCATTCACAGCCTTAAAAAATCTGAAACAAAGAAATAATGTTATTAACCCTTACTCTCGGACCGCCTCAGATCCCTTAGGCTCTATACGCTTGTGCCAAAAAGCTCAGTCTGCCAATTGATCTGTGCAAGCTAAAGTCGATTAGGGATATAAAATATTTTTTAACCGCCCTAACCATACGAACGTACGTGATACGGCTGCTATATCATCGCCCAAACCGTATCCCGTACGTTCAGGTTAAAAAATAACGATAACCGAAACCCACAAAAGGTTCGTGATACGTCGTATACATCAAGTTTGTTCCTGCGTTATCGCTTTTAGTATGCCGAGGTAAGCCGAAGCTAACGGATGTGTTCGGATGTTTTCGTATTCTCCCATACAATTCACGCCGCTAATCAGTGATACTCCAAGCACGTGGAAAAAAAAACACTATGTTTTTTTACCTACTTTTTGAAAAATAACCCAAAGGCAGGGTGGTTAATAAATTAATTATTTATAATAATACTTGGCATACATACTCATTTTGATTTTCTTATTTGAGAATATTTTAATGAATTCTGGTGAAAGTAATAAAACATTTTCTAATATTGAAATGCTTTCTTTAACTTGTGGGATGCCAACGCGCCATAGTGCGCATCCACATTATTCCGTTCAATGCCAACTTGCACTATAGAGCCAATTCCGAATGGTCACGTCCCCAAGGGATCTTGAAATATGTTCGTGCAATACTCAAATAAATTTGATTGGCAAATGAATAATACTACTTTTTAAATATTCTCGCCTCTCCTTTGTTATACGCCCGCATGCCAACTGAACAAAATAAATAATATCCTGTCACCGCAAAAAACATTTCCAGTTTTCAAAGTCATATCATGGCATTGTACTTATTTACGGGAAAACCTCTGAAAGGCACTTATTTAACTTTATGGAAAATATAGTAAAACTTACTTCCATATTTTTATATACTTTTTTTTTTTGTAACACGAGACAGAAACAAATCATTTCTTTATGAAGCTATTCTGAGGAAACTACTCATGATATAAACATACAATTTTTATAAATACATAAACACATTATCTGGTAAGAGAGTGCCCCATTTATAAAAGCATCATTTTGCAAAAAACAAGTAATTACGAAATTACACTCAGCTGGCGCACGACATGGCAAAAGCGGAAAACACTCCAGTGTTTAGCGTTTTCTCAGCCAGAAATCCTGGCTTTCAAAAAGTTAACAGATTATCAATTTCATTTGCCTGTCTGGGGCCATGGAGTCAAAAAGTCTTGTGTAAATTGATAAGATCAGTTTTCTTTCAAATCACATACAATGGGTAAATTCAACACTGGCTTTCTATACAGGCAACATAATAGTGTAAGAAGCATCAGGAATTTCTAAATAAGCATATGATATTTAGCGTAACCCGATAAAACAGAACAGTGACAAAACAGAACATGATAAAAGAATATGTTAGGTTAGGTTTGTTAGTTCTTTTTTTCAATGTTCTCTTTTGTGATGAAACCGATATTTAGATAAACGTACCTCTCGAAGCACTTGATCCCGCTGTGCGTGAGCATGGCAGGATCCAGGGTGAGGATGTTTTGGCGAAAGAAGTGCAGGTTGATGCCGGGGTCCAGGTCCGGCTCCTCACCCATCAGCTTGCTAAACCAGCGGAAGCAGGCCTCCCTGTCATCAGGGGACACCGCCCGTTCTGCTAAACACACCCAGATCTGCTTTGCCTGAAAAATAAAAGGAAATTGTTCAATGTTCAGTACAATAAGACACTTCAGCAATTAAATAAAATACTTTGGCAAATGCTTTATTTATAGGAAAGTCACAATTGAGGTGTTTTGGTCACGTATAAAGGGAATGCCAGAAGATCAAAATTTCCTTGAAAATACCGAGTGGGATTCCAGAGGGAAGACCTCCAGTGGGTCGCCCCAAGCGAAATTGAGAAAAGTAATTCAAGAGGGTGTGTGAGGAGAGGCTGGCTCTATTATGGACGAAGGCCGTCGAAGTAGCGCAAGACAGAGACGCCTAGAGATGCCTTATCGAAGACGATGAGATGAGACTTTGGTAAACTACCTTTAATCAAATAAATTGTTATAGGACATCTTCAAAACTAATCAAACGACCAATCGCCATCTTCAATCTACTAAATGTGCATGTGTCGGCCGTGGACTGCTAAATTCGATCTTGGCACCCACGCCTTGCTTTAATCACATGGCACAACTCAAGTACTTGTTTCACATGATTGTGCCATGTCTCTGCCAATAATAACTGAATAAGAGTAGATATTCTCCGCAATTCCATCGGATAAAGTAAGTGTGATTGTTACCTGTTCAGCACACAGCCAGAGCTGACCATCCTTGAGCAGGAATCGGAGGAAGCCCAACCTCTCCTGGACCTGGGAGACGTGAGGATACCGACCGTCCGGAAGCCAGGTATCCCAATCGAGGTCTGGTTGCTCTGAAAATAAAAAAGGCAGAGTGAAAAAGCGAAATTTAAGGAACCAAGATTTTCATATTTTATGGAAATTACCATGTTGAAATTAATTCCAATAATAATAATGTACGGGGACCTCCATACATATTGCAGTGATCTACATATTTTATTTTTGTGGGTTTGATTCACAAGCTGTTAAAAAACATAATTGACAAAGATTTTTTTTATTTTATATCTAGAGGTGCCAAGTCGTGTTTGCGATAAAAAGTAATTTTATATCTAATAATGACCATTGCTAGTTTTTATGAAATTCATTAAATAACTAATCAATCATCATGCTGTTTCTCCGCAGGGGTAGGCAGAGCGGACGGACCGCCAAACAACTCGATCTTGGCACACACTTCTTGCTTCATTCACATTCATACATCGACTCATACATACTCTCCTGTTATTCTGACTCTTGACATGGCCCGACTCGAGTATTTGATTCACTCGACCGTGCCATGTCTTCCTCGGGTGTCCCCGGCTGCTTCTTCCATTCACATTCGCGTCATATATTCTTCTTAGACTCATTTCTTCGTTCATTCGCTCTACATGCCCAAACCATCAAAACGTCTCTTTCTTAATCTTACTCATTACGCTTACTTCATCAGCCTTGCATTCTTTACGAATCTCAACATTTTTCACACAATCATACATGGTTTTACAACACATTCGACTCAAAGATTTAATTTCTACAGCACTCACTCTACTTTCATCATGAAATAAAAACTACAAAATACTCTTGAGTCATATTTTATAATGTGAGGCTTAATTGATTTTTTTTTCTTTTAAAAAGAAAGACAAATATTCCCTGGTTACGAATAACCTTACAATATTTGAAAATCTAAACTACCATCACAGTAAGCGCAAGATGCTGGTTGTGTCATAAATGGAGGACTTAGCCAGCCGAGGAATTGAACTGACGACGGCTGGGTGAGACACAAACGCGATGCCAACTCAGCCACTGACCGGTCTCAAATTCCATGATTATTTCAAAACAATCTTGCAAGAAAAACAAATTTTAATTGTAGTAATTCAGTTGAAAGGGCCGGCCACTTTTTTCAATTTATAGCGTCCAAACTTGTAAGTTGCATATATATACCGCCAGAGATTTTTAAACCGCATGCTGCGTTATTCTGCAAGAAACTTTGTCTTAGTTTAGATTTATTGTGTAGTATTTGTAATACATAATTCATCATTTCCTAACCTTTGAAAGTGGCGCGAGCCTGATCCATGTAAGTGGTGAGCGAGTCCGTCACCAGTATGACCAGCGAGTGCTGACTCTGCAGGCGCTCGATGACAGCTTGGCGGCAGGGCGGCGCGGGGGCACGCGCCAGCGCCGGTGCCGCCCCTACCAGCGGGGCCCCCGGCCCCTGCGCCGGCCCCGACCCCGCCGCCTCGTACAGGCTGCAGATCTCACGCATCTGCTTCAGGGCAGGCAGCGCCCAGTGTTCCGAGGTCTTCAGCTCTTCGACACACCTGAAAGAGGAAGAGATGGTTGAGTGGTTACGATCCTTGGCTACGAATCCGGAGGTTGCGGGTTTAAATCCTGGCATGCACAAGTAAATTTTATTTCATTAATTTCTGTTATTTCACAATTTATTCACTTAAAATAACATATAGTATATTTGTGGCACGTTCCAGAGTGGTAGAAACCTTCAGTATCGCCCTGGTAAAAGACCACCATTCAAAATCGAAACGGAAAGGGCTTTAGCCATGTTGATCAGTTCAATGTGGCCAGATTCCCCATCTTCCTCTTCCACATCTCCTCATCCTCACTACCTTCAGCTTCACAACATACCCAGATTGGGGATGCCATAGTCTCACTGGCCCCGGATGGTTTTTGAAGCAGCTGGGACTCTTGTGTGGTAATCACATAAAAAAAGACACGGTACGATCAAGTGCATCAAATCCTTGACTCGGGTTATGTCAAGAGTCAAAATAAAAGAAGTGTACGTATGAGACGATGCATGAATGTGAATGAAGCAAGGAATGTGTTCCAAGACAGAGTCATCTGGAGGTTCATCCTTTCTATCTAACCCTCAGGGGAATGGTTGGTCAGTTAGTATGGTCAAGGACCTCATGCGAGAAATTCCAGCAATCAACTTACTTGTCCAGCCAGTGTGTCTTCTGGGCATCCCGGTCCTGACAGCAGCTGTAGTCCAGGATCTTGACATGGTTGTTGAGGGCCACGTCCATCACCTCCGTGCATATCTCCTTGGAGTGCGCCAGGTTCCAGAACAGCACCAGAACCTACAGCATACATACATAGTGGATTAGAACTCTTATTATGGTTATGGGCCCAGCATTTTACCATAGAAAGCTGAGAGAGACCGCAATGTAGGTGTATAAGAGCATGAAGGGTTGTCCAGTGTCTCTTCGTTATCACCTGCCACCTGAGATAAAACATTGTCGGCCAGTTTTATAAACGAACTACTAAATTTCTGTTACGTAATGAAGCATTTTTCATAAACACACTGTTATCTGTTCTTAACCTTATTTTTTGTCTTGAATAATTGCCATTCACTCGCCTTCACTTTCACTGATCGATGACGAATCTATTTGACAGATGCAAATTATATATTGTCATTTTAATTATAATAGTGTGTGGTCTCAAATAAGTAATTGTCGGGCAACAACTGACAGTTGTTAAATGACTGGTAATCTGACGAGAAAAGCGATACAACGGTGAAATCATGTTGAATATATCTTATAATATATCTTCAAAGTGGTATTGAGCGTTACAAACAAATGGTTATAAAAGCGGCCCACTGTTAATTACAGTAAATTGACTATTATTCCGCCATCCCAATATCACAGTAAAAGGCCACTACACAAAATGCAAAAACATTACAGTATTATAGGAGAGTACCACCTTCAAGCAGTTACAAGGGATTGGTAACAGAGCTGCATAGTTTACGAGGTCAAAGGTTTACCTTGTGTGCCATGACTCCATCCTTGTCATCTTCAGCTAACCTCCTGATGACCTCTAGCAGCTTATCACTCTGTTTCTTGCTCGAAGTAGACCAGCTCGCCTACAACAAAATAATATGAATGAGTCGCAGATAAAACAATTCATTAACTGAACTATAGCAAATCCTAAATACCAACTTCTCGATGATCCCCTTTCGAATCCGCATTTCTCTGGACGCAGGCGGGTTTAAAACAACCCGACCTAAGTGTATTGGACGCTCACGCCAGTGACATCGACTATAAATCACCGGCTTCCTCTTCGGGAGCTTTGGGTAAGGATTTGCAAATGAAAAAGTGACTTTGTGAAAGTCATCAGACAACTGGCTGGTTGGACCAGTCGTGTCCCTATTTATTGGGATAAATTGTACAGTTTCAAATTGTGCATGTGTTATGCAGCAATTATTCTCATCTCTACAAGAAAGGGAACTATTTGCAAATGCGTCATAGGCCCGAAAATTAATTACTTGTGGGAGTAATTCAATCTTGAAAGCTATAGACACGTGTAGGGGAGTGTCATTTAAATTAATAAAACATTTATCAAAAATTGTAGAAATGTATCTGAACTATAAACAATAAACATAAATTCCATTACTTCAATTATAATATTAACGGTAACAAGTTTCCGCTGTCCGATACACTAAGGTCGCCGACATTACACAATCTCCAACCTCAGGTGGAATTATGCTGGGTAAGTGGCAAATATCGGATGGAATCCTTTGTTGGGAAAGAGAAGTAGACATCACTCATAGGTGACATGAGTGTTGCGGGGCATGAATTATTATCTACGGTTCCTACCTTAAAGCAGTCGAAGAGGTGGTCCAGCTGATCAGGCGTGAAGTCCCACGCCAGCTTGGCGAGCAGGTCGTGCACGTTCTTCACGATGGCCTCGTGCTTGCCATGCTGGGCGCCCCACACGGCGTCCAAGTCGCGGACCGTCAGTGCGCCCTCACGCACCATGAAGCGAAGCATCTTCTCCAGGCGCTCCACATACTGCGGCTGGTGGAGCGAGTCGCGGAGCACGATTTCCAGCACGTTGTTGTCGCGGATCCATTGCTGGAAGAATGATAATCAGTCAGCAAAACCCGCTTAAGATACATCTGTTTAATGGCCCTCGATAGTAGTGAATTATTTCTGTCTGCTCTAACAGGTGGCTTTGAGAAGACCTGTGTTACGGACAGCCTTTCCAATGTTTTCGCAATTCGAAAAATTTCTGTTTTTACGTAGCAATAAACTCCATGGGTTGATGGTAGATGCTACATTAGCATATATGGCCTTCGTATATAGGTGAAAATTGCGATCCGATGAGCATTTTTTGCTGAATTTTGGATACTGCATTTGATCCAAGCAAATATTGATTGATATAAATTAATTTGTACTTACAACTGTTCCTTTCATCGAGATTCAATTCATTGCTACGTTATAATTGTACTCCTTTACCTTAATAGGAATTTAATAATTAATTTATTCATTACATACGGAAGCTAGGGCAGTTGTTGTACGGAACGCATTGCGGCACCCGGCTGACTCGAGCGTTCATTTTGTAGAATTCTAAAAACAAATCTATTATTGTGGGCCGTTTAGAAGTTTTAATTGCGTAGTCGCTTATAAAATTTCTCAAAAGAGTTTTACTATAGAAAATAGACCAGAGTTTGGAGACATAATGGCATGTCTCACATGTACACTTCTGACTGCGCTTCTCGATCTTCGTTTACTAGACCTTTAATAAAAAATATATCTTTATAAACAATAATTATTAGCCTGAAACACTCATCCAAATTGAAAAAACCTTCCAAGAAAAGATAAATGTCGCCGACAGGACTCGAACCTGCGCCCTTCTGATTGCCGGTCAGATGCTCTATCGTTGAGCTACGTCGGCTTATCGCAAACCCGCCAAGTTAATCAATATATACTAGTTTCATTCAATAATTACTGTTTTTATTATATTTCACCTGTAAACAAGCATAAGCCGACGTAGCTCAACGGTAGAGCATCTGACCGGCAATCAGAAGAGTGCAGGTTCGAGTCCTGTCGGGGACATTTATCTTTTCTCGGAAGGTTTTTTTGAATTTGGATGAGTGTTTCAGGCTAATAATTATTGTTTATAAAAATGATAGTTACCCTTTGCGCTATGCACAAAAATCTTGTCTTAAAAACTTTAGTTTATCAATTAATAAAAAAAATATATCATTCAGTTTGAATGGATATTTTGGCTTCAAACCCAAAATTAACTTATACATGAAACAGGCAGCGCAGCCATTCCTCTTAAGACTTGGTTGTTCTATCGAAGATTTGAAATTTAGTACCAATATTTCTGAACCAGCATTAAGTATACTAATTCCAGAAACGTGCAATGCAATTTATAAAGCAGGTGCTTAGAAGGGATTAGTAATTTTTTTGCCAAAAAATCTTGATAAAAAAAAAGAAAAACAATTCCTATATAAAACTCCACAAGCTTGTCATATCATGCCTGATTTTTTAAGTTTTTGTGGGTATAATAGTAGGTACCTATATAATTCTTTGCTTTTGATTATCCATAAACAGTTGATGAAAAGCCATAAAAAAACAAATGCATAACACGCCGATCGCTGACAAAACCGACACATCAGACTGACGGAGATTTGGGCGTTCGGACTGCGCATCGCTTGCCCTTACACGTACCTTTCGAAGTACGCATTGGAACAAAGTGTGATGTGATCTTGGCTCCGAAGCGTGCATGTAAACTCCACTAATATCCAGAACCATCATTATTTTGTTGACAAAACCAAAAAGTATACAGCGTAATTAATAAAATGGTAAAAAGAATAGATTAGTTGAGGTGAAAATTGATTTCTTTTTTTATTCACTTTTTTCGATGTTACGTTTTGAACTGAAATCGAATAAAAATACTCACAGCGATAGTCGCGGGTGTGAGCCAGTCAGGTTTGGACTGCTGACTGACGGAGCCGATGACCTGGTTCACCTCGTTCAGCGCCGACATCTTGCCATTGAAGGAGGGCATCTGCAGCAGGCGGAGAATCATCTTCAGACGGAACATCTCCAGACCTAGAATATGGGAAAATATGTCAAATATTACAGTCATGTCTGTATCCACATACAACAATAAAGCAGAAATCTGTCGACGAGGTGAAAACTATCAAACAGTGAGCATCATGAAATTTGCACAGGTTTTTCTGTCATAAATGTAATTATATCAAGCTCGGTGCATCATCTCCATCATGGGCTGAGTAAAATAAGTTTTTTTTTAAATCTTTTGTCATGTGTATTTGCACTGACCGTGCGAGTTTTTATAAAATTTGTGGACCAGAAAGAATGGCCAGGGTACTAAAGAAGCCCCCCTCTATATTGTGAATGTAGAGCTACAGAACGGTGAAGGAAAATGGAAGAAAGCTAGGAAATATGGGGGGCATTTCAGATTAGTCCTGGGTCGATTGTGATTGATTTGATTACTTTGATCCAATCACAATTTGAGGGCTTTGAAGCAGAGAATGGACGGTTACCTTGAGAGGGTCTCCTCTTGGGGTAAGAATAACCTCGTCGAATTTAATGTTTCAAAGACCCAATCATGTCTGATTACGTCTAAAAGGGATCGAAATGACAATCTAGTCTCCTTTAATGGAAGCAATCTTCCCAACAAGCCCTCCATTGATATGCTTGGTGTAACCTTAAGTGACCAGCTCAGGTATGGGGCTCCATCGAAACCCGAGTAAAGTTAGCCTCTCAGAAGCTGGGCGTATTGTACAGAGCCCGCAGATACTTTAATAGTACACAACTGCTGACCCTGTACAAATCGCAAGTTCGCCCCATTGTAGAATTTGGCAGCCACCTCTGGTCAGGAGTCCCAAAATATCTGAAAAAAAACCTTGACTCTGTGCAGAAACGGGCGGTCCGTTTGATAGATTCGCCTATCTTAACAAACGGGTTGCAATCTTTGGAGGACAGGCGTCAGGTGGGAATGCTCTCCTTGTTCTACCGGTATTTTAATGGAAAGTGCTCCGAGGAACTAGCGTCATTGATCCCTTCAGCACCGGTGCATAGTCGGGAAACACGCCAAACGCGCGCCCAACATTTGCACACTGTTGACATTTGTCACATGAAAACGGGTCGCTTCTACGACTCGTTCTTGTGTTCAACAGCTCGGCTGTGGAATGATCTGCCGGCCTGTGTTTCCTCCATCCTATAACATGGGTCTCTTCAAGACCCAAGTTCACTCCTTCCTATCCTCTAAAAGACCCTCCACACAGCATCCCCAAAGATGATATAGGCCTTGAGGGAAATTATTTCCTCCTTGGTCTCCTGTGTGGAGTTACTGTAAAAAAAAAAAAAAAATCACAAACCACCAACAATAGATCGCGAGCCACATTTTCCAAAATGAGATTGAATCAGAGATCCGTAATTCTAATCGAGCCGGGACCCGCAAGCTGCTTGATATCCGCGTGGAGACCATAGATACAGATGTATACAATTTTGAATAGAATCAAGACTGGTTGTCTTAATCCCGATCCTCGAGGTTGACAAAGGCTCAGTGATTGATTCCATGAAATAGGCTGTCACTGTGGTTCCAGTTACAGGAGACCGATACAGAGCCGCCTCTTTTTCCAGTTACTTTTGGAACTGAATTTATACATCTATGGTCAATGTAAACGCAGTACATGGCACAAAATTGATTGATCAATCACTACGCCAGTGAGCTGCAATGATCGAACGAATCAGGACTATTTCAGATTCATATTTTGTAAAATATTCAAAATGTGATGAAACTCGTAAGTTTCTTAACAATATTTCATGAAGCCCAATGGAGATATGCTTTTTTGTAATGATGAAACCCGATTAACAGGTGGACCTTGGACGGCAATTGAATTAGTTGCGAATAACAGCGCAGTGTACCCATCCGTACCTTTGATGAGGCCGGGATTCTGCGTTGCCTTGGAAGCCAGGCACTTGCAGGCCCTTATGAGGCAGGAAACCGTGTCCGTCTTGTTCTCGCTGCCACGCGCCTCCCGCTTCAGCTCATCGTCAGATAACCGCTCCAAAACTGCGGGTATCGCTTCCTGCAAAGGGAAAAGTTTATTGTTGTTTAGATTTATACGCTTATGTTCTTTAAAAAATATGTGTATACCAGAGTATGTAAAGGTGGTGACTGACCTGAGCATTACATCGTTGTGAATAAGTTCAAACACCAATATTCGGCATGTTAATACAGCGAGCCGAACAGCTCGCAGACGAGCACCGAGCGTGCTCTATCTGACAGGTGATTTTTTAGCAAATTCCTTTGTAAATGTTCGTCATTCGCCACAACATGTCAGAGGTGTGCGAGCATCGTCACGAGCGCATCTCACGCTGGAGTGTGTTTATTGGTGTAAGTAAATATAATTTTTACATTTTCTCATTTTGCACCTTCTTTAAATAGCAGTATCGGATTAGAAGGAACTCAGAACACACAAACTCACTGAGGAGCACAAATTCGTAATGAATATTCGGGCACCGTGAACATTGTTTGAAACAACCATTCCTTCATTGTGGATATTCATATGAATATTCACAAGGAAGAAATACTCAAGTCTGTCGCCTCCTTAACTCTTTAAACGCGTGACGTTTCGATGCTAGGGACCCCCCGTAGGCGGCACTATTTCATTGATAATTTGTCACATTACAGCAGTATAAACACGAGTGTTAAAAATAATCTATTTAGTTGAATCTGATGATTTACAGATAAAGATTATTATTTATTATCGAAAGAGTTCCAAACATGTGTATTTATGATAATAAAAGACGAACAAAGATCTCTAACTAACTAACTAACTAACCACCACGCCTTTTCTCCGCAGAGGTAGGCAGAGAGGACGGACCGCCAAACAACTCGATCTTGGCATACACTTCTTGCTTCATTCACTTTCATACAACGTCTCATACACTCTCTTCTGTTATTCCGACTTCTGACATGGCCCGACTCAAGTATTTGATTCACTTGATCGTGCCATGTCTTCCTCGGTCGTCCCCGGCTTCTTCTTCCATTCACATTCGCGTCATATATTCTCCTTACACTCCTTTCTTCGTTCATTCGCTCTACATGCCCAAACCATTTAAGCGTCCCTTTCTTAATCTTGTTCACGCTTACATCAGCCTTGCATTCTTTACGAATCTCAACATTTTTCACACGATCATACATGGTTTTACCACACATTCGTCTCAGAGATCTCATTTCTACAGCATTCAGTCTACTTTCATCCTTCCTCTGCCAGTTCCATGCCTCACTGCCATACATCAGAGGTTGGTATCAGCACTCCATTGTGGACTGCTAGCTTCGCTTCTTTGGACAACTTTTTGTTTGCGCCAACCGCGTTCAGTCCTCCGTTAATGGAGTTTCCTGCATTCACCCTTCTTTCAATATCCCTATCAGTCTTTCCATCTCTCGTAAACATACTTCCCAAATACACAAACTCGTCTACCTGCTCCAAGTATTCATCATTCACAACTATATTGCACACTGTGTTCGTACTCTCTCTTTCAAACACCATGACTTTGGACTTATTTACATTCATCATTAGTTCATTCTTCATACATACTTCGCTCATCCTAGATACGAGGGACTGTAGATCATCCATACTGTTAGCAATCAGCACCGCATCATCAGCATACAACAGACAACATACTTGCAGACTACTCATTTTCGCCCCCAGGCCCACCTCTTTCAATTCTTGCATACAATTATCCATGTATAGATTGAATAACCATGGTGACATTACGCAGCCTTGCTTAACACCTTTTGTGATATCAAACCACCCCGTAAAATCACCGTTTGCCCTAACACATGCAACGCTTCCCTCGTACAGAGATGCTATTGCCTGTATAAGATTTGTATTCACTCCATACTTGGACAACACCTTCAATAACTTTTTTCTGTCAACTCGGTCGTATGCTTTTTGTAGATCTACAAAAGCACAGAAAAGTTTCTGGTTTTTTGCCAGAAACTTCTCTGTGCATACGCAACGAGAAAATCTGATCCATGCATCCCCTTCCACTCATAAATGCGCCTTGCACATCCCATATTTTATCCTTTGTTTTCATTTGTACCCTTTCAATCAATATCCTACCATACAGCTTACCAACTGAACTTAGCAGGCTAATAGCCCTGTGATTTCCACATTCCATGCGTGACCCTTTACCTTGTATAGAGGCATGATCACAGCCCTTCTCCAATCTAATGGGGTGTAACCCTCCTCTAAACACTGGTTAAAAAGTTTTCATAACCATGTGAGAATTATACGGCTATCTCCTTTAAAGTATTCAGCAGCAATATTATCGAAACCAACAGCCTTACCATTCTTCATACATTTAATCGATCTCTTAATTTCATCCATGCTGATTTTGGGAACATTCACGCCATCGTCATTCATACCTGACTTGCCACTGGAATCAATATCACTATCACTCGGGTTGCTTTCGAAGACCTCTTCAAAGTATTTCATCCACCTCTCTTTTATATCT
>JAHDVE020002845.1:0-25074 GCA_022606495.2 Halesus radiatus
AAAATATAGATAAATAAATATACATAACCATCTAGTCGCAACTTTTCTCATTAATGAACAGAGCTCGAGCAGTCAAAAAGGATTATCAAAAAATCATTAAATAGCTTGGGAACAGTGATCTGTTTCTTCATCCGGACAGCAATCGCTATCACTTTGTCGATCTCGACTCATAATAACCCCAGGATGCAGTCTGCCATACAACCGGCGTCTCCAACGAACGCAGTCCTTTATCTCATCCACGAACAATTGACCAAAACTCGAACCGTAAGTTTACTAAAAACCCTCTCGTTCATCGACCGCCACCCCCAACGCAGCTCTTTACAGAAAACGGAGAATTGCACATCGGCTCCAAAAAGAATAACAGCAGGTATTTTGCCAACAGCACACACAACGCAAAGCGAATCAAAACCCTCCAACGATCTATAGAACATATAGATAATAGTCAATAGAAACATCGAAATGACTTAGCCAGTTATGTAGTATCTAACAATTCTCGAGACCTTAGCCTGCGAAAAGCATACATCTAATCCACAATCAATAATGGAAAGGCAAGCCCCTATGTTAAGAAACTAAGACAAAGTCTGAATGCCTCCAGGGAAAAAACCAAAGTAGTGCAGCATCTGAATACGAACCCCAATGGGAAAAGAACAATTTTGCCGAGCGCTATAAGCAGCAGTCAGCAGAACCACCATCAATAATTGAAGTTTGTGAGCAAAAGTTAAATGAGGTTTCGAAACCGTGAACGCAAAGGTAGCCTGAAAGGCACCCCTAACGCAGGCTCGAGTATTCACGGATTGATCAGAGAAGAGGAAGAGAGCCAGTTGCTGTAGAAGGGCAGGATTGAGTACCAGAGTAACAAATACAATGCGGCCTTGGATACGTTTGCTCGACTGTTGTCCAAGAACCCTGATCACCTAGAAGGAAACTATCTGATGGCAGTTTGCTATTTGGGCAAGAACGATTATGTTAGAGGACTACACCATTTCGAGAAAGTGTTAAATATGGATAAACACTATAATAAAAACAGCTATATTCTATCTGCCATTGCGTACAAAAAACTCGAGAAAACTCAATAATCCATCAATAGGGTACCAACAATTATCATCACTCACTTTTTATCAACCATTATTCTATTATTATATAATTTTGGTAGCTGTCCTAATGCCTCACCCTCTTTCCTACGTATTCTGATGCTTACCTATACCGAGCTAAATTGTTCCTCAAAGACCATCGATACCCCGAGGCAAAAAAGGACTTCCAACGGGCAGCATAACTTACTCCAGAAAAATCTAACGGGTTGCTCGGTTTAGCTGAATGCCAACAAGGATTACGGCAATTTAATCTAGCTTGCTAATACTATGTCACGGCCTTCAAAATTGATAAATCCCAAATGGAGACAGCTGCTTACATCAAATATCTGAATTGTCTGAGTTAGACAGGCAGGCACCAAGAGGCACTTGAAAAAATCAACGACTATCTCATCTCTTATGGTGTCTCAAGCTTAGAAGCACTCTTTTTGAAGGCACTTATCACAAGCAGACTCAGTAATCCATCATTTATTTTTTGCTAATCAATCCCCATTTTATTTATATTGTATTCTTCTCTTCTTGACTCGATTTAGAAAAATACACCTAGGCGAATATGCAGTTCGAACAAATTTTGAAATTTGGAGACAGGAAATACACCACTAAAGGAATAGAGCAAATGGTCAAGCTCAAAATTTGCGAAAGGGATTTTTACTCAGCCCACCACCTTCTTGAAAGAACAGAGTTTATCGATGTCGACCAACGCGCCCTTGATAGTATCAGAGTATTTACCGAAGCAGTCCTCAATTTGATGAAAAGAAAATACTCTGAAGCACTCGAAATGTTTGCCTAACTCACCAAGAAATTCTCAAATTTTGATAAATAAATATTGGACGATGAAATCTATACTTTTCTCAGACCGCTTGTGCGACTATATAGGGGTTACGGTCATTTCTGTCTCTCTGATTATAAAGCAGCCATGATCGATTATTAAGACTACCAAAAGATACTGACTCTCCGGAACAACTCAAACAAAATTCTAGAAAGCTCTGAATATAACAAGCAACTGTGTTAAGGTCTTCTTGCTTACGAGGATAAAAAATACAGGGAATGCATCGAGAGGTTGGATTCTGCATAAAAAATATATCCTAACAAAGTTGAGCCTTTCTTATATGAAGGTATCTCTTACATTCGATTAGCAACCCATGAATAAGGGGACTCTTAACGCTACATGATGAAAGCATTGTAGCTTTTTAGTAAGGGTGTCTAAGTCATGGGCGATGTGTCCAACAATACGATTTCCAACGTGCACTATCACCGCGCTGTTTGTTTTGCCTCGATGGGAGTGTGGAATGAAGCCATCAGCGATGTGGACAGAGCAATCGAGAAATCAGAGGACAATATCCCCAAATATTTCTACCTGCGAGCTTTAATTTTTGCCTGTTGCCAAACCTTTAAGCAGGCTATTCATGATATCTCGGTATGCATCTCCATTAACTAGCATATGGCCGAGGCATTCCTGTTACGATCAAAGTGCCTTCAGATCGAAGGAGAGTCTAACGAAGCTTTTGTTGATCTGCAAAGATATATCAGTAATTTTATTATTATTAATGATATATTAACTTTAAAAAATACTAATACTAATAATTGATTTATGCTTTAGCCCTCAGACCGTAGGACCCACTCATTCATAAATATGCTGGCCATCTTTTATTTGAAAATGGCGCTTTCGAAGACAGCATTCTTGCCTACGCCCATGGAGAAATTAAGGAGTAAAGGGATACTGACATATTTGTGACCCGTGCCAAGGCATATTTCCTGCTGGGAGATTTCGAACGGGCTCGCGACGATCTAGAGGTGGTTTATCGGAACAGTCATAACGAACAAGTTGTCGTTGATCTCGAAGTCATTAAAATTTTGTGTATAATGCAAAAGGTACCCATTTTTTTTATTGACTATAATGATACCCTCAATTATTTTTCTTATTATTTACTCTCTTGACAGGAAGACTATCGAAAATCAATCGAGAAGCTGAATTCTTTGATCGAAAACCCGTCATCGGAAGGAAAAATATTTCGGCAGAAATAATTCAGGATGCTTAAAGGCGGCTGTCTACTCTTTACTGGACAGTTCAATGATGCAGTCAACGAGTTCAATAGCTGTATGGCTCTCCGCTTACCAAGCAAACAGAATAGTGCAATTAAGTCCGAGGCAGACTAAAACGAGTCCCAAGACCAGGAGTAATCAGAGGAAGTTGAGGCATATCTCAACCATATGCGCTTTAATATAAGTTTGTGCTACATTCTCCAGAACGAAATGAATAAGGCTTTGGAAATGTGCGCCAAATGCACTATAGAGAAAGAAAGAACAACTCTACAGCTCTTGATGTCTGCCATAAAGTTAGAAATGGGGATGCCCATCCAATTGGACGAACGACAGGCATTGGAACAGATTCAGGAGCTATAAATATTTTCCTTAAAAAACAAGCTTTCCAAACATCTGGGATTCCTAAGTCCGAAATTAAAAGTCAACAAAAAACTCATTATAAGGCCATGTTTTTCCTTTCCTAAAGTAGAACCTCCTGAAATCACACCCGAGTTCGATAGAAACCTTCTAAACAGCCTAGAGCCTAACAACATCTAAAACAAACCCGAGGCTCCGTGGATTCGGAGGGACCAGGACTGTATTATGTTTACATCAAACATTCAAGTCTTCGATAACCTCGATCTGTTGACGGAAGAGAAAACAAAAAGGGAAAATAATAACAATGACCTTACCAAGCTGGAAGAGTCCGTCGATATGAATGAAGGGTATTCCGAAGAAGGCGAAGGCGAGGACAGTAGCAGAAAGTTCGACTTCATAAAAATCCGCGAAAAGCTGAAACTCTAGGGTAATGTCGAGGCAAAACTTAACAAACTTTTGAGAAAATAAAAATGAAAAAATGGAATAATTGCCATCGAAGCGTATTTTATATTTGCAAGCTAATACAATATTTATATTATAAATAAGTTTTAATCCTAATAATGTGTCACACTTTACGATACTTTTTATTTGAAAATAAAGAAAAAGAAACGAAGAAGTGAGTCTAATAACATCTTGTTTTCTTAAAAAATCAAATTTATCTTTCGAATTCATTGTAAATCATAGATAATACTGAATAAAATGGGCTCTAAACAATAAAATGTTGTATATATTTTTTTCAAAACTTTAACGGTTTTGAAAAATTATATATCCGGCCCAATTGACCGTCATCGCAAAAGGCAATAAGTTTAAGTCTAAGTTTAAGTTTGAGTTTGAGGGTGAGTGGAATTAAGAGACCTGTGGGAAGTGGAGTGGAGAAAGCCTTAGAGGTATGGCACATTTACTTGCGCCATCGATATGCATAAGGAATGAGGATTTATTTAAGAGAGTTTGGCTGTTGGCGAAAACCCGTAAAATGCGTAGCTAACCATGGGATAATGCTGGCAGCTCTCCTAATGGTGTGATATTAGTGAGATATAAATAAATAAATAAATAAATAAAATGTTGTGATTTTCATCAAGTGCTAGAAAATCGTCAGAAGCAACTTATCAAATTTTCTTTTTTTCATCGGGTTTTTGATAGAGTTCCATTATATCTTTGAGTTTCTTTCGTTCATCTTTTATGTAATTCAGCATCTAGATGATAGTTTTGTCAGGCTTCTACTCTCCTGAAATCCCTTCGTATAGATTTCTTACACTAAATATAATCTGCCCAATTTCAGTGAGTCTTTCGTTGTTCTCGTTTAGCTTCCCTTATATCTCTGATTCCAATACCACATTTTCCTCGTTGAGTCTATCGATGCGTTACTTCAACTCCTTTACTTTCGAATTGTAGGTTAGGATCTTGTCTTCGTTGTCGTTACGCAACACCTGCAATAACTTAACTTTCTCATCTTTTTGGTTCTGTAACTTCCTGTGCTCTTCGACGAGTTCAGCCCGTTTGCTTTCGAGTGTCTCGTAGCGGCGGATGATCTGCATAACTCCCTGGTCATCCCCATCAGAAGAGCTGAACTCTTCGGAAAGTTCTTGCAAGTCTTTGAGGAATTCGAAATAGATCTTATAGTCATCGATCTTGCGCCTCAGCGACTCCAACTGTCTTGTCTTATCGTTCAGCTCTTTTTGCCGATCATTTTTCAATTCTGTCTTGCTGCGGATGTTTTCCCGGAGCACCTCAATCTGTTTCAGGTAGGCCTCCTTCTTGCGGTCGTTGGCATAAATCTGCTCCTTCTGGCCGTCGAAATCCTTGTTGGTACTGTCTTGCTCCTTCAGGAATTCCTCCGCGTCGCGTGCGAGAACTGCGAGGGTGTCGTGCATGTCTTTTTTCTTGGTCTGGTACTACCCTTCCACCTCTCGTTCTTTTTGCTGGATCTTGAGTAATTTGGTATTTTCAGACTAATTCTGTAGACGTACTAATAGAAATATAGATAATGTTCAATATTTTATATATATAACTCTTTACGTTATTCGAGCTTTTTGCGCTGCTCGTTGATGAGTTGGTCACGTTTCGTATCAGTTCGAGGCATTATTGTTAGATTAGTGATTCACCGGTTATATATTTATATAAATATTATTATTATAATTAATAAAGCTTTGAAATATTTGTAATATTCTATTTTTTTATTATCTTCAATAGAATCTATCGAGTTTATTAACTATTTTCTTAAAAAAAAAAATAGGGTTTCTTTTGAAATACGGATATGATCAGTTATAAGATTCATCATCTCTGAATCATTTTGACATCAAAATTATCATACGCCTTGATAGGGCTCATTTGCCTTGGTCGGGAGATTTATTTTTTCTTGTTGAAACCATTTTTATTCGACTCTTATCGATATTGTAGTGATCCAATGCCATAGTTGTCCTTTTGCAGCTTCTCAGGGGATGATAGATTATCTTGTTGGCCCTTCCTCGTATCATGTTCAGTCCTTTTGCGATTTGATAAGCTATTATAGGGTTAGGAGGGAATGTGAGTTTGGAGCTTGGCCGAAGAGTTCTTACCGTTCACCGGTTCCGTTACTCTTTATTGATTAATTTGGTTTTGAGGATAGAGATATGGAATTTTCTTCTTTCGTTTCGCTTTGTTTGCGCTTCGGTCAGACAGAGAATCCAGAGACCCCTCGGACTTCAGTTGATTCTTTTTGTACTCAAGCTCAACACTATGATTATAATAAGGTTTTTTATTGCTATCTTACACGTTTGTAAATAAAGGCTGCTTCAAATAATTAACCCCATTTTTCGAAATCTATTTTCTGGAAACATCATTTTTTTTTGGAGACACCTCCCAGTCATAGTCAAGTCTATCGATGGAACGGGATTTTTCTAGCATCAACTTATACTTCGGCTGTGCCATGACGTTAACCTTAGCTTTATTGTCGATTGATGGAAATGCAAGCTTAGCCTAGTTGGTGATTGCGGTTACATCTTTTAGTTTTGAATAAGTGAGTCGGTTGATAATTTTGTTTTTCTGGATGAGGAGCTTTTGGTCTTCGATGATTTTATCCCTAATGGTGACTTGACTCTTTAGATAGTTGATGAGGATTTCTTTTTGTTTCGACTCGTTCTCGACTTTCTTTTATTTGTAGATTATTTCCTGTTTCTCCATATTGATGGTGTGTTGGCGAATAAGGGTGAGCAAATAGCTTTGGTTGGCTTGGGAAAGTTCGTTGGACAACTTAACCTCGTTTCCCAACTGTCCCCTCTTCTCGGTCTTGTCCTTCAATTACTTCATGCATTCCTCTTTCTTTTGGTGAAAGCTCTGCACCAACGTCTTAGAGTTTTCTATCTTCTCTTTTGTTAGTTCAGTATCTTTGTTGGATTCGCGGTCTTTGTCCTGCTGAATCATCAGTTTGAAGATATGGAAGCCGATATTTTAGACCTGTTCGTCATTGTCAAAGACCTTTCGCATAATTGTGAGTTCTTCTTCAAAGTGCCGAGTGATGCCTGTTTCATATTTCTCTAGGAGAGCATTCTGGTTGGGCTGGTTTATAGGAGGTAAGGAAGCCACTTTGTTGAGTTAGTTTTGATTTTTGTTGAGTAGCATCTTTAGTTCCTAATTTTCTTTGCGAAGACCACTAATAATGTTGGCGTAGTTGGAGATATGATTATCCACACTGAGCACATTACGTTGAGCGTTGGTTTTGATGGTTTTTGCTCGGTTGGCATACATCAATGTATTGTAAGTGTCCTCGAATGAGCTGACTGCAGGACTCAAGTTAGCAATCATTACTGTACGGCAATTGCCTCCCAATGAATCCTTGAGCAATCGTGTCATCTTGCTGCCTCGGTAGGGAATAAATGCTTTTTTGAGTCCCTTTTCTGTGGCATCGCTCAGAGCTTGGATGCAATTACCTAGAACAAGTAGGGATTGGTTAATTTTGGCACCCTCTACCATCCTCATTCCTCGGTTTGTCGTGCTAGACGCTCTCTACGAACCTGCCAGGTCAACGAGCGACAATTTGGATGCCTTAATTTCATTATTAATTCCTTGGTTACGTTCCTTTGACTCGACCGTGGCCTGAAGTATTCCATGAGATCGCGAGGAAGTATCATTGGCCCCTGTAGCCTCTTTCGTGCGATTCCTATTTCCAACCTTCAGAAGCGCGTTTATCTCCATAATATTATGCACAGGCACCTCGGTAATACCCGCGATGACAACGCCAAGTTTTGGATCTTCGCGCAGGTCAAAATTACGATCCTCTGATATGAGCAAGTCTTTAATATTTTAATTGTAAATCTACAGATACGACACTTTAACCAAAACCTCCTTGGTGAGTCTCTCAGCTTCTGCTTTACTAAATAACTCGGCCATGCACTTGGGCATGACCCCTGGCTTATCGGCCGTGCCTACCATTGTATATGTTTTACCGCATCCTGTCGCCCCATAGGCGAAGACTGTCGCGTTGTACCCGTCGATAACCCCTTCAATCAGGAATGACACAGCTTCTTCGAATACGGTCTTGTTATCTACATACTGTTCTTTTACAAAATATTTAACACCAATAAAGTTATTACGATAATTTTGGGGAAAAAAATATATAGCAATGATGAATTATCTAAAATTAAAAAATTAATTCGATTTTGCTTTAAAAATCTGTTTTTTTGATCATTATGGGGGTATTTATGGTGTATTTTTTTTTATACCTTGTCGAAAGCAAAATCAAATGCATACTGAACCTATTTGTTTCTATTTTTACGGAAGATGTCTTCGGGTTCAAATTAGTTTCCTGGATCGAGCAATACGACTAGTTTGGAGTTGAGGACCTTTATGGTTTCAAAATCCGAAAGAGGAGTTTATTTCGAATTAAGTGGCCTGACTCTCACTGCTACCTAAAGAATAGTTAGATTGTTGTGCCAACCATTTATAATTCACTAACAATTTGCATTATTTTACCAGCATGTTATTAGAACCCGTCTTGAGTTATTATATGTACTGATCCGTCTCATGATTGTCGTACATTTTATTTCTCTACTTTTTATATATCTATTATAATGATTAGTGGTTTTTTTATATAAATAAATATATAAGTATGTATATACATATATATTAAACAAATTATAACCATCTATTATTAAGCAAAACTATATTTTTATGATTTTTCTTCTTTTCTATTTTTAAATATTGTAATATTCTCTAGATCTCATCTGGTTCGATTTTATATTTAATTAAATTGTTCAAAAACATAGGAAAGAATTATTTCATTGTTTAGGGGGAGGGCTATTTGCATCAGATATTTCGCACATTCCTACTCGTTAAAATATAAACTTAATTTCTTAAAAATATTTTTTGCCATCCTCCATCAGCAGAACTTTTGACTAATTTTCAAGGGTCACTAGTTTTTTTTTTTTTTGGAAAAGCACATTATTCACTTATGAAAGTATACTTAAATGTTTCGAAAGAGAAAAACTCACAATTAATCCTGTCTAGATCAAATTATTGATCCTGACTGATGTGATGTGAAAGCATTATATTGTGTTTTTAATATCTAAAATTTCAGGGATATGGTAGAAGTGCAAGTGCTCTAAAGGTTTTCTGATGATAAGGTTATGCAATCGAGCTCGAAGCGTAATATGTGATAAGAGAATAACATTCAAAAACCATTTAAATAAGAACATTTGCCAAGTAGTTAGTTTTCAAGTGCATTTTCCCTGCTGAGCACCATTCGAAGAGAGCCAAAAAAAGTCATGCTTGCTTTAAAAACTTAAAAAAATGGGTAAGGCAAACAAAGCATTCTCTTTATGAAAATTGATTTGTTATAGACGAAAGAATAGCAGAGGCACGATTGACAATCGAAGTTTCAGATCTGATATTATTTTGCTTCTGAAAACAGGAGTGTAAATTTCCATCCAACCTTTGTACATAAAAGCTCCAGAATTTGCCAAGAGAATGATTACCTCTTTTTACTTGTTTACAGAATAGAAAAATTCTTACTGGCTTAAATAACAACTTTTAACAGGTTCCATAAAAATTCCAAACCAACCATTTTTTTTTTTCAATTTTATGAAGAAATTATAATCTAAATACTTTATCGGGCTTTAGAAGTGCTGTTCTGCTAAACGACTTTATAATTATAAACTCCAATTTATGTGTTTATTCAAAAAAGTATTTTTATTAATTACTAGTAGAAGGATTATTGATTAGCTATTGGTTTGTTAAATAATATAAATAATATAAATAATATAAATAATATAAATAATATAAATAATATAAATCATTTAAATAATATAAATAATATATATCATTTAAATGAGGATTATACTGAGGCTGTTATGGGTTTTTGAAATAATTTGACGACGTAACTCCGCGCTATATGATTTGATATTAAAATAGGTTTCCCTTGTTTTTCAGCCACTCACGCTATAATGCAGTTGCCAAACTCTTTCTTTGACCGGACAAGGTAATCCAGAAAGGGCAAAAATACTTATTTAATGCATATTATGCCTTATAAAGTGATCTAATCAACGATTAAATAATCGATTTTTCTATTTATATTGACATCTTATTTGAGTTGTGAAATGTAATAAATATTGTTTTTAATATTTATCAATATAGTCATTATTATGTATTTCTTAAAATATTATGGTTTTAATTTTATTTCAAATAAACATATCATCTCATTTTCCCCAAGGATTGCTTGTGGGTTGGTTTCCACCCCAAGGATTTTGATTTGCATTATTGGCACCTTGGTTACCATTGTTACTATGGTGGCCATGATGGCCATGGTGGCTGCCATGGCCCCATCCGCCTTGTTGATTGCCTCCGAATCCTCCTTGATTTCCTCCAAACCCTCCTTGATTGCCTCCAAACCCTCCTTGGTTTCCTCCAAACCCACCTTGATTTCCTCCAAACCCGCCTTGTTGATTGCCTCCGAATCCTCCTTGATTGCCTCCGAATCCTCCTTGATTTCCTCCAAACCCTCCTTGATTGCCTACAGTTTGAGGCTGGCTTGGAAGTACCTTTTGATTCAGATTTTGGATGCCAGCATTCAAAAGATCATGAGATGGTAGGAATTTCCATTGCTATGACTGACCGTATTTGTCAGTAAGGACAAGTTTTTTATCTCTGCTTGAAAGGAAATATCCCTTCCAGTTTTTCAAAGCCACAACACCTCCTCCTATATTTTGTATAGTAAAGAGTTCCCAATCTTGTCTCTTCTGGGCCCATACCATAGTTTCGCCCTTTTCGCATCTTGCCCCAACATAAAGATTGCTGACCAATTGCTTTAACGCAATTTTGTCTTCAACAATTTCGAATACGAGATCCTCCCATGCATCTGCCTTCATGGTTATCCCGATTTCTTATCCTGCTCCCCTTCTTACCCCAATAAATCCACCAGTGGCATTTGAGAGAGTGACATGGTCCCCATTCGAAGGTAGACCTTCAAAGTATTGAAGTGTGATATTGTTGGTCTTGTTTTGTTGGTTTGGCTGGACTGGGAGAGGCAATATACGCCAGAGAGCAGCTTCATTTGGTTTATTTGTCCACTCAGTGTTTTCTCCTGTTCTTGAAAGGTAGTTCCCATCAATGTTTTTTATGGCTATGGAGGAATTACCCTTTGGTTCCACAACGAATTGTTCCCAAGCATCCGCCTTCTCAGTTAGAAATGGTTTTTCACCATTTCCTTTTGTTCCACCGAGATAAAGACCATTGACCTGTTGTTTGAGATTAAAAACATTATTACCTTTCCCTTCAAAAATCCATACTTCCCATCCCTTCGACTCGTTGGCCATATCAAGCTTGGATCCTTTACCAGTATTGCGACCAAGGTACTTGCCATTTGGGCTTTGTAGATAAGCGTAAAGGCCATTTGAAGGCAAGCCATTTGCTCCGATAAGTCCACTCATATTGTTTTTGATGTATGGTATATTGTATTAATATATTTTATTAGATATTTGATTTAATGAAATTATATTATAATCTTGGATTTTATCAAGATACTCTTAAAGAGAATCATAATCAACAAATCTTGATTAGATAGAGGTTTTTATGCTATTTTATTAATTCTAGTCAAACATCTTTTACAATAATAAAAATAAAATAAAATATACATATTTTTATTATATTCTCGAATAATGTAATACACTAAAATAAAATCATAGAGGTTATTGTAATTATTTATTTTTATCCCATTGGAACTCGCGCGATTTAGTCACTATTTGTACGTTGAATAAAAGTTACAAGTCGTGGCTGCTGTTCGTGCTGTTCAATATTAAATCGATTGCTGATTTTTTTTAAATATCAATTCGTCGCTATTAATTGATATATTAATTTGCATATATATTTTATCAATATCTCTAAATCATACCCATTAATTCTGAGAATAACACAACAACAAATATAATCATTATTATTTTACAACCACGTAATAGCTGTGCATAAGGTTTTTAAAATATCTAACAATCTGAAGCGCACCAACATTTATGTCCAGGTTTGCTTAGCATCATACACATTATCAAATGCATGAGGTGTTACGTTATATAATTATTTAAAGAAAAATGATTTGATGGACCTATGATGCTTTATTATCAAACCTTATATCAAGTAATTTTTTCAGTGGCAAATTGTATACATTGTTATTTCTCTTAAATATAAAATCATTGATTTTATAACACTATTTTTTGTAACATATATATAATTCATTTTGTATGCGTTCAATGATTTGCTTGTAACTCGCTATTGATGATTTCGACGACTTGCGACAGAATCATTTTGTTTGCATCATCATGACTGTCTATAAGAAGCATTTCGGAAGCACGTTTCCAGAGTCTGCCTTCACTCATTTTCACGAGGTTGAGCTTGTTCAAGACAATATGTGCGCTGCTTTCCTCCGTCTAGAGAATAAACCGGTAGAAATAAGCCCAGCAGTCCCCGTTTGTCGGCCCATGCCCTAATGCTTTTTCAAACCATTTCTTGGCTTTGTCTAATTTTCTCTATTTCCAGAATAGCTTTGCTACAGCGAGATTGACGGATGGGTCCTCCGGACAAGCCTCCATCGCTTCCTTTGCCTTTCTCATCCCTGGCTCCATCTCAAGAGCAAGACTCCATAGTTTACCATTTTTTGGGCATTAAACCAGAGCTTTCGAGAGCATAAATGAAGCTCCACGTAAATTATTTGAAGACAATTAAAGCCTAACTGTCGCTTCGTGGAGGTCAGGATTTTTGGGTAGCTTCACCCTGGCTTTCTCTAACAAAGTTCTGGCCTTGGCTAAATAGCCATTCTTTATTTAAAAGTTAGCAAATGCTAGCCAAAGCCTGATCGACTGATCATACTTTTCGACTGCATTTTCCAGCACCTTTCTCGCAGTTTCATAGGTTCCGATTTTGTCCTGCAATGTAAATGCCAACATGAACACTTCTTCGTTCTTCACTCTTTTGTAGAGTTCTTGGCAGATATTCCATGCTTTTTCGTAGTTCTTATTTTTTATATAATATTGTGCTGCTTCGATCCAGGTATTTTTATTTTGTAGCTTCATTCCTTGTTCAAGGAGTTCTTCTGCTTCTTGGAAGCGACCAAGCATACTAAAAATTTGAACTTTTTTTAAGAGAGCAACTTCCTTGTTGCTTATCGTAGATTCGGCTTGCCCCAACACATCAAGTGCAGATTCGTACTATCGGCTTGATATAAATTTATCGACCATCATCATCCAAAATCCCTCTTATTGGTTGCATCTTCTGATAGCAAGTTCGAGGATGTTATTGAAAAACGAATCTTCCTCTTTCTACTTACTGGATGCTCTGATGACTCGTTAAAACTATAGGGCTTTCTCAATGAAGGCTTTCGATCCAAGTTTCTCAATTCCATAGTAGTAGAGATATCTCGGAGTATTGACCAATCCTTATTCAGCAAGATGAGCACAATCCTTTGAGAGAATATTTTCAAGTTCAGCCTCTTCCACACCCATCGAGAGGCTGAGTTTCACAATTATCTCGCAAGTAATGATGTTGTTGGATTTTTAACATAACACTGCTTCTTCCAACCAATCATCTCTCTTAATCGAACTGCCGTTCTTCTGGAGAACTTGCTGGGCTTTGGCAAGAATGGCCTATATTTTAGATACTATCTGACTTTTCGTCGAACTCTAGGTTTATTCAAGTTTTGCTGCAGCAATCCACACCTGAAAATCCAAAGGATTGCATTTTCTAGCTTTATTGAGGACTGACTTAGCATTTTCGTATGTTTAGAGCTTGGCGAGTGCGATCCAGAGTTCGATCTCTTTTGGAAGACACTCCACTGCTTTGTAAAGCAGATTTTTTGCCTAAGATTGTTACTAACATTCGATCAAAGCCTTCCATAGCTTGACCGACTGGGGTATATGCTCCAATCCTTTTCGAAGCACTTTTCTCTTGGTATCAGCATCACTTTCTTTAGAGGCAGCTACCAACCACAATTTATCACTCTTTGGTAGAGTCTGCAATGCCCTTACCAGCATAGATTTAGCTGCTTCAGGCCTCTAAATTCTAGTCGCCTCTATCCAAACATCGTCATGTGAACTGCAATGTTCAATTGCCCCCTGCATGATTTATCTTGCCTGTTGCAATTTGCCGTCAAGTTCTTCTACCCTGGCTGCAGAAATCCAGGTTTCAGGATTCTTAGGGTTGGACGCGATTGCAGACTTTAGCAATAGACGTGCCTTTTTCAGATCTCCCAGATAACTTTCATCATTGATTCTGAAGCTGCTAAGACTGGTGAGATACCCTGTCTTGTCCACCGCAGTTTGCCTGCCGACATCATTACTGGCTCTGTCGAGCTTCGACTTTAGTAGGATTTATCTTGCTTATCCTAAATCATTAATGCTTTCTCCCGCCACTTCCGAAACCATAGGCTTAGAGTCGTTGATTGTCCCTGCAATCATCGAGTCAGGGACTGGCACATACTTATCTTTTTTCTGTCTTTTTAGAGATGAGTCCGCAGATTAAGGGAGATTGAGCCAATCATCATAGCTTACCTTGGCCAAGTCTCTCTTTAGGTCACTGAACTGGTCAGAGATTGCTTTCTTTTTCGTGTTTAGCTTTTTTATCTCTTATTTTATTAGTTTTTCTCGCTGTTCCTTCCTCCGTCCGTCCATATGTTTATCGACAAAGTTATAAGCTTCCTCTGCTTCTTTATCTTACTCATCGAGCTTGCCTAGAGCGAAAAGGGGAGCACTGTAGCCCAGCCACTCATCGTATTTCGAGTCGAGATATTCCGATGCATCGTCAACAGGTGCTGCTTTGAGATAGGGGTTCTACTGCATTTTGGCGGGCCCAATATCGCTCCTTGTGATGAAACCAGTGGCTCCTCTGCCTAGACCAGCGATATACCCGGCAGGTTGGTGTCCAAAATTAGGTTTCTTAAAACCTTCCCATCGTTCTTACATATATGAATAGACAATATAGAATTTATTATATTTTTTTTTTACGATATATATTCAAAAATATAATTTGATGTAGTTTTTTATGTAATTATTTTAGATATTATTTTATACTAGAATTATTGGATTTTTTTGTATTTTTGCTATTATAATATAGTGAACTAAAAAATTTTTATATATTGTTCATGGTAACGTTATCTTTTTAGCGAAACTACATATTCCTTAATACAACATTTTTGCTTCTTACAAATCTTCCGAATTTACCACAATGCTGTACTGGTCCAATGTTACATTCGAATTAGGGGTTTTGAGAAGCGAGCCTGCCACAATCTACCCCTGATACCCCTAGGCTACGACCCAATTCAGTAGCTTTTCTAACCAGTTTTTGGGTATCGTGACGTATTATCGGTTTTCCTGACTCACGCTGTGATCATTGTTGGTTTATTCGACAGGCACCAATGTGTTACATGAGAAAACAGCCTTTTGCCTGAAGTTTTTCCCGTTGAATATAGGTTTAGATTTAGCATAGATAAAATCGGCAGAACCTAAATAGTTGATGATGTGCTGATTTATAATTTCAGCCCCATTCATCGCTTAAAAACTATACACCTTTTTTGGTTTTAGCTTTTGAATCCAATTTTGAATTTGTTTTTAGGAGCATTTTGACTCGCCCAATTTTCGATATGACAGTGCTGGGAGGCCTGTAGCAGTGCTTTGTTTGAGCAAGTGGTTGAATTCGCTCATAAAGTAGATGGCAGGAGTGAAACGAGTGACGAGGAAGTTAATCGGTGTTTGGTGCAAACGAGCAGCATGTTCGAGGGAGCCATAGCTGGCGACACCAAGCCTGGCCATCTCGTCGAAGCTGCTGAATGGATACTGCGGGGTGTCTTTAATGTTTTTCTGGCCATTGCTAGTTAAGTTCTTGGGATCTGAAGCTGTGAATTCGACATAGATTTTGTTATGAAGAAATGGATTCAGGTACTCGACGAAAGTATTAGCGTATTTCATAACATTCTAAAATATATAATCCTGTATAAATATCTGTTTATAATTTCCTTTGATTTTATATTTGAGAATATCCCCAAAGTCCAAGACCTCGGCGACATCCTCGACAAGAATATGGCAAGATTTTCCTTTTGCTAAATTATCTTCTAGTTACATGAGAAAACATTGCAACTATTACATCACTTCCTTTTTTTGCATACAATTTCTCCCAAATAAGAGTTTTTTTATTGGTTTGTCTTTTAGAATGAGCTTTTTAGTCTCAAGGGGAAGACAGTGTCTCCAATCCTAGGAACAAGCCTTCATGCAAAAGAGCAGGTTTTCCTTGGTCGACATCGACTATATAAACCATATAGCGCTCCCTATTCCCCTCCCTGCGCTAAATGGAGTTATTTATATCCCATATCGCTGATGGACTTGGCCGTAATTAAGAATAACCATGTTTTTATGTAACATTTATTCGTAATCTATCCGAGAGAAAAGAGGCAGCCACTCTTCAATATTTAAATTATACTTTTCTTCAATCATCGAATGTTTATTTTATTGCTTCTCGAACGAGGATGAATCGACGATATTGGGCACATATCGGGTCCACTCACTAATTTAGGCTACAAGCTCGTGAATGTAGAGTTTGGAGAGTTAGAATGCAGCTTGTGTGATTAATATTTGAATGACTCGACTCTGACTCTTGTTTTGCCTGCGGGTGACGTAGGGCACTACTGCGAGATCCCGGTATTAACAAATCAATATGTAGTCGATGTTAGATAAGTCTAGTGATTGCAGATGGCTAATATCGAATCTCGGTTCTCCGGATAGTTTTTGGGAGTCTTAAGTTAAGAATGTTTATTGCGTGGGTCGGTGGTAGTGGTTGAGGGAGTAAAGAGGCAGTTTGGAAGGTATAAGGATCTTCCACTTCTCAAAGTTAAGTATATAAGCTTCAGAATGTTCGGTCCATCTCCCTATCACAGATATCATTTTTTTTTTGTGTTTAAGATATATGAATATTCTTTCAAAAAGTTATAATACGAAATATTACTTTAAAAAAAATTTAATAATGATTTTTACAAAATGTTTATGAGGTATTTATTTTTTGGTGGATTGAGTTGATAGTAATTTTGATTTTATCTCTATATATTTTCAGAAAACTAGTAAGCATTTATTTTATAACTTGGAAGAAATACCATTTTATTAGTATAATTGACAAGTTTTCTTTCTAATGATTAACTTACCAAAAAAATTATTTATCATTTTATGTATGTGAAGTTTTGATCATTATCAATTGACTATTCAGAAGGGATAAATACATTTTTTCCAAGTTAAAATAATTAAATATATTTACCTTTTGTTTTTTTTTTAGCTAAAAACTGTTCGTCTCCTATTATTATTTTTTGTTTTTTATTTTAAGGTTAAAATTATTTGCTGATTTTTATTGGTAAGTTATCCTTATACAAAATATGTAGTCTTTAAAAGAGAGCTAGGGAGAAATCCGTAGAAACTCAAAAAACAAAAAAATGACAAGAAATAGATTTCGGACATCTAAAATAACTTAATAAACCCTCCACTCACTCTATCCTAACAACATCACCCTTCCTGGGGAAGGCTTACTCAAAAAAGTGTTCTTAAAAACTAAGACTTCATTCCTCATACAAAAATTTATTCACAAACTCAGACAGGCTGCAGTGCTTAAAATCCCAACTAAGTTCTACCGAGATTATCGTAAAGGACGACTCAGCACTTACTTTGGAGATAGACAAGCATTCGCTATCGAAAGTCCCGGAATCATTGTTTTAGAAGTAGTAAGCGTCTTCATGACGTTATGGATGCTGATTCAGTTTCAATTGGCCCTAACCTTTTCCGAGCTCCAGGGGAGTTTACTATTAAAAATATCCATGATAATTGGAATAATATTTTTTTTCATAGAGATGATTGTTCGGGGATTCATACAAGCCGAGGAGGAAGGAAGGCAAATCATCTTCATGAGGAATACCCTACCTTTTTACTTTCAGGGAGCTTTTAAACTAGATTTTGTTCTTTGGATGTGTATAGTTGTTTCATTGATTCGACATAATGACTATTCCTCCTATGTCCTCGGATGTGTCTTCTTCTTGAAAATTCCTCATATCTTCAGATTTATTAAATATATTGAGGATCTTATAAACGTCAACAAGCATGTCTAGCTCAAATTCAGATTGGTAATCACGTTTGTCAGTAATATGCTTATCGCTCATTTACTCTCTCTGATCTTGAATTTGATGGCGAGAATCAACCCGGACCAGAACTGGCTTCAGGTCCGAGGTTTAGCTGATAATTAATGGTCCAGTCGCTACATCTATGGGTGTTATTGGGCGGTTAACATCATGTTGACTGTGGGCTTCGGAGATATCTCAGCTTCAAATTAAATGGAAGCATTGTGTCTCATCTTCATCTAAAGTTTTAGTTGTGTTGTACTGGCTTATAACATAAATTGTATTGGCGAAGTTTTGCATAGCCTGAGGACCCAGGAAATGTAAAAGAGTAAACATATCCGCACATTTACCCGTATGTGTAGATAGTCTGGTTTCAGCAACTCTCTCCTCGAAACAGGCATAAAGATTTTTATTCAAAAAAAATTCGATGTCAAGCTTAATTACGATGTGGAATAATAACATGAAACCCTCGAAATTCTGCCTGTAAATCTTCAATAGACCCTACTGAAACAGATGAATAAACTCGTATTAACCACCGCCAATCCTTTTTTCAATCGACTGTCCATCGAGACACTCTAAAATATCGCGTTGAAACTAGAAAAGAAAATAGCCTATCCAGAAGAACTTATTTGCATGAAGGGAGATCTTGCTAAACTCCATGTCATTAAACAGGGAAAGGTGTCCCTTTCATTCATCAAGATACGGAGAGGATATGCTGCTACCAAGCCCCTTGAGGAGCTGCACGCCAAAAAAACCAGCAGAATCGCTTCCTTGTCCGAATGCATTAAAAAGCAGGGCTAAATCGCAAGTCTAAAAAGTACTGGCTATACAATTCTCTATCAGCTGAAAGCGGAGGAGTTAGAGAACATCATGAGAAGTTCCTGTTCTTTGGACTACCAATTATACTGTAGTGTTAGGGACAGATCAGGAAAGTTCTAAGGAATTTAAGATTCAATTCTTAAGTGTAAATAATGTCGATTCAACGATCACACAAAATTTGCCTGCCCTATGCTTCACTATATACCGCTGAAGTCTATGATAATTTTAAGAAGCAATAAAAAAAATATTCAGGTTCGTAACAAAGTTGGAAGGAAGTAGTGGAAGCCCGTCACAAATATCAGAAATACAAAGGCTAGATAGTTGCAGAAAAAACACCCGTATCAATTAAAAATTCAAAGAAAATTTGGTGACGAGTACGAACAGTAGAAAGAAAAAAGAGTGGAATTCAATGTTGACCAGGTCCATCGATGGAAAGTCTATTTTCCCAATTTTAATGTTCATTGATCTTTTAAGTGTATTCATTAAATAATGCTAAATTAATTGATAATCGTATAAGTAAAAGTTCTTTGTATAAAACTCATCCTACAAAAGATGTAGAATTAAGAAATTATCATTTTTATATAAATTAGTTGTTAAGCTGTCTGTGCAAATATAATAATCCAATAAAAATCAATTATCGATAATAGTAAAAAGATATCTACATATAAATAAAAAAATATTATTTTATGGTGCATAACTCTACCTACATAATGCTAAAGAGTCACTATTAAGATCAATTAGAAATGGATAGAACTCGTGCCCTAGCGCAAACATCAGAACCAACCCTTTTATGAAAGTCTCGTGTCTTTAATGATAATATCCATAGATATATAGCTGTAGAAAATATTGAAAATTCCTATTAAGGGCTAATAAAAATATTAAATTATGATGTCCGCTTTTTATTCTATTTATTTTTTTTAAAATGCATATAAAAAATATATAAAAAAAATATATTATACTTTTGTTGATTAGCTAATAATAATATTAGGAAAAATAATCTTCAATCCAAACTCTAATTCTCCAGAATTCGATATCTTGATATTTTTTGTAGATGCTAAAATTTTCCCAACGCGCATATCGCTGCTCTCAATATTATAGTAATGCCAATTTAAAAAAACTGATTCCTAAAAATTCACATTTGAACTTTGCAATTCATCAACAAATAATTATCTATGTATACTAGAAATCCTTGGAATTTCAGCCAACTCCACCCTCGAGCAAGTCAAGATGGCTTACTACAAACAAGCACAACTCTATCATCCCGACAAGAACATTGGCGAGGATACCAGATAAAAATTTACAGAAATACAATTAGCGTATACCCAGCTCACAAACAAAATCAGGTCGGGAGAATCCACTCAGGGACAACCGCAAAGAAGACCGGAACCCACCGCTTCAACATCTCACCAGAGAGGTCCAAAGTCCGACTTTAACCCGTTCTAAAACTAATAGGAAGAAATGAGGGAGACCTTTCGTAGTGCGAATCTCAACTATACGGCATACTTCAATAAAATGTATTAATAGTTTGTGAGATCGACAGAACAAGCAGCTCGCCAAAGATCCGCATCCAAAAAGCAGGCCAAATAATCGTCGGCAAAGAGTACGAAATCAAAGAAAAATAAGAATCTCGAATAATAAGAATAGTAACAATAATAATAATAATAAGAGGAGCTACAAAAAAAATCAAGGACACAGTAAACATCAAAGCATCCTTCAAAGCTTGACATTTTCGTCCAAATTGATCTCAAAAATTAATAAATGACGAAAGGATGCACCAAATAATTCGAAATTCGAAAGGCAGTCGCATGCAGCTGCTCGAAAAAAAGTAAAGTACTTTTAATCGACATCTATATCTCTCTAAATTAATATATGACATAGAGTCCCAAAACTGCAGACCATGTAAAGGATCCGGGTACGTTTACGAGTTGATTGGGGGCTACGGTAAAGTTGAAGAAATGTGTTATAAATGTTTTGGTGAAGGAACCCAAAAACACAGCTGTAAAAATTGTAGGGGGAAAGGATTCGTTTATTAGAACTTTACATAAAAAATAGTCATACCCAGAGATACAACGCCCAACTCAAAACTCTATTTCGATGGGAGGGGAAAGACCGACGGCAAAAAAACTGGAAGGTTGATCGTTAAGCTCGGAGTCTCTCTGATAGGCAAGAGAGTGGGCGATGATATCGAGACTCATGAACAAATTTCTGTTGCCGAAGCAGTGATGGGAACCTCCATAAATGTCCAAACAATGTATGGAGCGAAGGTGGTTAGGATTGAGAAAGGACAGAAAGATGGAGAGGCTGTAATAATCCAGGGCTGCGGCTATGAGAAAGGAAAGAGTGGCAAATTCGGAAACCATAAAATTATAATTCGAATTAAAGTTCCTACAGAGTTATCTAAACGATAACAGGAGCTGTATGAATAACTTCTCAATTTACAAAGAAATTACTAAAATTGATACTACTTTATTGTTTAGATAGAATATTGTGAATAATTATATTAAAATCCCATTTTTTACCTTTCCTACAAAAAAAATAATTATTTAAAAAATGAAATAATATTTTTAGACTCAATAGAATAATATACTAATATCTCAATAAAGCACGCATACCTTAACTTAGATTAATATTTCATGATCAATCGTAGCGAGAAGGCTCATTCAGCCCACTAATGTTCGAAAGACCCAAGAATGATGCTACAAATCCGATAACTCCAATCAAAAGTCAGCAACTATCAAAAATTACTGGAAAAAAGTGAGGCCAAGTACAGTAAACTCAGGAGTTAGTATATCACGCTGATGAAAAGATCTATAGAACAGGAGATGCAACTCAAAAGTTACATAAGCGATCCAAATAATAACTCTGTCTCAGGACAGTAACCCAAATTATCATCAAGTGACCAATAGGAGATTATTTATGTAGAAGAGTAAGAAATAGTTATTATCGACGACTAGCCTGATACAAAGGTTGGTAACAAGAAAGAAACATTGAGAGAGCATCAACGTTTCAGTATGCAAGCCAAATAAGCCAGTAAACAATACCGGTCACAATAGCAATCGCAAACAACTTCAATAAATAACGATCACATTAATTGCCATACTAATCTTTTCGAAGTGTTTTTGGTTTTGAATCCAAAATAAAACTAGTATGCCATTAGCTGGATGTACCCCACTTCTCCATCCTCTCAAATACTCGAATCCGCAAAAACCCTGACTTCGTTTATATTTCCGAACAACAAGGTCGCGTATCAAGAGACTTTAGGCAATCGCTGTTAATCTCGCAGAAATGAGATAGTCTTCGGCAGTCTTGGGTAGTAGCTAGTTTTTACCTTGACTGCCGACGAAGAAGGGGGAAAGCTCACCAAAACTAGCAGATAGGATTTATTACTTCAACAAATCAATCCTTCTGGAAGATGGTTTTGCTATGTTTTCGTCAAGCCAAAAGTTGTTGAACATCTATCAAACTCACTCATCGAAGCAGAAATGGCATATGCATTTATTACCAAATACCCATTTCGAGAATTCTTCTTTAAAGCTCATCAATCTCTTCAACGTATTTTTCTCCCAAAAATATATATTTTAAAATCGACTAAAAAACTCTCTTACCACAGCCCAAACATTGTTATTATAATTATAGGGAATATTAAATTTATGGATATGAAGGCATAGAAAAAACTACAGGACGACCAATCGAAAGAAAACATCACCATCAATAAAAAGAAGAATTAAACCCTTTTTAATGAAATTAATCTAAGACCACTATTGCAGTGTCTTTCAAAGGCAAGGCCTAATAATTTTCCAGTCACTTGTCTCTGTAATAGTCCAGCAGGCGAAATCAACCTTCAAATCGGAAGCTAAAAGGCCCTCTCGATAAGTGATGATAATTTTTGCAATATTAATCTTTCACGATATAAACCTGCATTCCTGAGTGAACTTTTTCTTCGAGTTTTATTATAGTCCCATATTTTGCTTCTCAGCAGCGATCGAACACTGCTTAACGACACTTTCGAAGGAATGAGAACAGTGATGAAACCATTAATCTGGCCTTTTCCAATAATCTATTCATTTGACGAGGAACTTCGTCCACTGCTGGAGTCCCCTGTGCCCATTCTCTTCGGTGCCAACATGAGTCACAAAGAACTGTTAAAGCAAGAGATCATACCACAAGATGGTTTTACAATATTCGATTTGGACGTTATGCAAATTTATTAGACGAGGGAGAGTCAAGTCGTAACTACATCCCAATTTATTGGAAATGATTTAGAGAAAATTATCCAAAAATAACTCCCTAATTAGAGAGTCCGATGCCTAAGAGAATATTTGAGGAAAAAGCTGGAATTTGTAAAATAATCCAAAAGCATCCACTCACAACCCACTGATTTTGACGTGAAGTTTATCGACACTCAAATGGTTTCAAACTACATTTACAATTGAATATATCTCACAGAATATGGGAAATATAGTCCTTATGCGTTATATTTTATCAAGTATCGACCTCGACTGAGGGGTACATATTTATTATTTACTCTATCTACAATAAAAGAAGAAGAAGCAAAAATTAATGTATTCATGAAGATATATTTATTACCCGATTGTAGTCGAGGTTAGCAAGATCTAGAGACTCTAAAATTATGTTTTCTGCTAAAAACTCGATTTCTCCTGGACTCAGTCTGTGTTTATACAGTATTTTTTAAAAGGAATCGTAGCCAATAAACTTATTGTCATTGGCTTTCGCGCTCGTTTATTGAATTACCTCCTGAAGAACTCTTGGCTATCCAATCTTTTGGTACATTGAGAGGACGGTTTCGAGCTCGGCCTTCTCCTCCAACAGCTCGTAGTAATCTATATAGCTGATGAGCACTTTAACCAGGAGTTAGCCGGTGATGAACTTACTGAGCTTATGGCAATCCTAAACACACATTTTGGTTATGGCCGGTAGGTATTGTCTGTTCAGAAACTAAAAGGGGAACGAGGTTAAACACATCTCTACTTCTTTGTGATCGATGATGTCTTGGCGAGAGAGAAACTTGAACTACTCTATAAACCTTATGTTCTAATGTTTAATTTTGCTGGCTTTGAGTCTGATGCGCGCAGATTCGACCTTATTTTGAAATATCTTTGACATTTTCAGCTCGACTGCTTTCCGAGAAGTGAACACACTTTCTGACTCCCTGGAAGTGCCTGGCTGCGAATGCTGTTATGAAATTTGCAAACTCGGAGAAATCGGCGCAAGTTGTTTATTGAGATTGATAATATTTTGGTGTGGCGATTTGTCTCCCCTTTCTAATAAATGGTATTAAGGATGACTAATTTTATTAACAGCCTTCTGGGGTATCTGAGAGTATAGGTTATTATTATTAATGGTTTCTTATTCTTTCTACACTTATATCAGTTCTTACTCAAAATCCTATTCTGCATGTTGGGTGTGAAAGACTTGGTTTTCGGATCGGTTTCTCGAAATGCCGGTTTCAATCACGCGATTATTGATTTTATTGAATTTATTGACTTTGTAATGTCTTGAGTCGAAGAAATCCAGTATTTTCTGCTTCGATATTCTTATTTCGGCCTTGAGTATCTTTATTTCTTCCTCATACTTCTGGATCTTGGAAAAATACTTTTGAGCCAGGTAGTTATATCTCTTGGATTATTATTCTGTTCTAAAATAATAAAATAGGTATTTAGATTATGGTTTAGCATTTCATTATATTGGTGGATAATGCAATCAATTGTAATACATTGTATTTTTTATACCTTTATAAATGCTGTTTTATTTGAATGATTTATTGTTGATATCTCTCGCCTGCCCGTTTCGAATGGATAAGCTCGGTCGCGAGTTACTGTATGGCCACAAAGTTCTATTTCAAGGAGTTCTTGAGTTTGATGTTTTCAATGTAAATGGAGTCTGGGCTCTTGTTCTTGTTCTCTCTTTCGAGGTCAGCGATGTTTTTTCCAAATTACTAGATTGTAAACGTTAGGCAAGTTATGAGTCTCTAAATGGTCGTGCAATCGATTGATGGCTTGTTGTTTGTTGATGATTTCTTTGTCCTGGCTGACATTATTGTATGTTTACTATTTTTTTGTTTTAAATATAAATATATGGTATCACGAAAAAATATCGGAACTATTTTTATTATTCATTCAAATCTAACACATTTAAAACTATGTAAACAAGCTT
>JAHDVE020002846.1:0-53302 GCA_022606495.2 Halesus radiatus
GTGGAGGTGGTGGGCATGGTTGTGCGCATGGCGGTGGTGGCGGTGGAGCTGCACAGGGTGTTGGGCATGGTGCAGAGCAAGCTGGTGGTGGAGGTGGTGGGCATGGTTGTGCGCATGGCGGTGGTGGCGGTGGAGCTGCACAGGGTGTTGGGAGTGGCGCAGCACAAGCTGGTGGTGGAGGTGGTTGGCATGGTTGTGCGCATGGCGTTGGTTGTGGTGGAGCTGCACAAGGTGTTGGGCATGGCGCAGCACTAACTGGCGGTGGAGGTGGTGGACAAGGAGCCACAGGTGCTGGAGATTGACATGGACAACGAATGCAAGCCGAGAGTGTTCCCTAAAATAATAAAGGAACTCAGATTAATTACACATTGTATTTAAAAGAACAAAAATAACGGTTAAAGAATTGTTTAATTGTTTTACCTGAGCAGTTAACGCAATAAATGCGCACAGGAAGAAAGCACTGCGTCTCTGAGAAGCCATCTTGTGGTGGATTTTTACTGATCTGATGCTGATGATCGGTCATTTCAACCTTTTATACCATAAACTCAAAAACATCTTCATATCGGACACGTACTTCACAACATCACCCGATTGTGTATGAATGCATATCAAAAATTTCCAAAGGCACGCACCAACATTTTTTAATAATCTTATCATGAACACATCCACACATCGTATAATCGGCTTATTAAAGGAGAAATGAACACTTTTAAGATATTTACAGGAACTGCTTACCAACCCTAGAATATGACTTACATAATTTCTTGAACAGTTAAAATTTTAACTGGTTTTTTCATATTTTTGTAACTTTTAGTAATTGCAAATATCCACTAACCAAAGATTTTACCTAGATATCCACATAATTACTACGCGGTTGCAAATCAGGAGAGGTTTCTCATAGGCGGATTTTCGTATATCAAAATTCGGATATCCGGATTTAATCGGTTCCGAGAAAAAGTCTTATTTCTCCCAAAACTTTAATTTATCGAAAATTACAAAAAATACAAAGCCGTTCTGTTTTTCTGTTGTATTAGAACATGCTAGGAGTATGACCCATTGAATATTTTAAATAGTTCTACTTATCCAGCACTGTAATTAGGGTTTAGTATCCTAATCGTGCGAACATAAATGTTTATTCCTTATTTATATTCCTTATTATTTTTCGTTTATTTAACAGTTCTCTGTCTAATAAGAAGCACACTTCTTTGAAATAAATCTTGTATTTGTGCATAATGTGAAAAATTTTGTTTTATTATTGCGGAAAATATTAACAGACGTCAAATCTCATTTGAGATTTGTTAATATTGTCTTCAATGAGAAAAAAAAACGTTGAGGTTTATATGCATCAATTAGTTCATTTGGTTCCTTAGAAAAGGCAATCTACCTAGCTGGGAACTAACATCGACTTGACAACACATATTAGCACATGTAATCATTTATTATTTTCAGTTGTTTGAATATTCTCAATTGTCATTAGTTATTATACATTATTTTCTAGTTTCTATTATATTATTATGCTATACTCGTATAAATGTGTTAACGTAATGTAATAAATAAAATAAAATTTCGACCTTATTATTACAATTTTACTTATCACTATCTTAGAAATGTCCACATGGCCTTTTGGACGCGTTCAGTTCATATAAAATACAATATTTGCGTTACAAATAACTGATTTAATGAAAAATTTCAAATAAAAATAATTCGGATGTAATATTAAAAAAATCCGATTAATTTTTTCACTATTTTTGATTGTGAATAATCCGAAAAGTCACGGTTTTGCAATCCGGATAATTCTCGTGCATTCAAAGCCTGCGGTCCGCTTCAGATCGTCAGCCCATCTCGTATGTGTAAATGCCATCACCATCAAAAAGGCTACTATTTGCAAAAGCCATCTTCTGAGGTCCGAGACCTTTCATATCAACCTGATATAATAAACAAAATAATAGTTAGATGAAGGTCTCGGATTAAATGTTTCCTATTTTTAAAATGCATTTATTTACAACATTAAACCTATATAATACCTAATACATTTATAAATCTGCAACTATTTCTATTATTAACAATCTTTTCATAGATAAAACCACCGCACATTTATGGGCTTCTCCCAGAATGTGGAAAAATGCCAATGGTGTTTTGTCAAAAGCACAGCATATCATAAGCAAAAACATAGTATATGCCTCACCTATATTGTGTTTTTACATACGAAACTCAGTATACTGTATTATTGCTAAGTATCACTGCCCTGTTTGTGAAAATTTATAACGGGGTGATGTTTTTGAGACTGAAATAAGATTTATGCTGGTATTTCCCTTTTTAAAAGGGTTCCAGAATTTAATAAATGAACTCTCAAAAATATGGAATTCGAGAGAAGAAAGGCAAGCAAGACACCATTGCAGAATTAACCAGAAGCGTCTATAAAGCCTGTAAAGGAAAATATGTTTAAGTATATTTATAATTTCACGATAGTGTCTCGCATTCAATATTGTTAAATACATTAAACAGTGTAGGAATAAATGGCAAAGTCAAATCATGGATAATAAACTATCTACACCAAAGGAAACGGCATGTTAGAATAAATAATAAATTAAGTAAAACAGAACCAATAGATTTCGGAATTCCGCAGGGAACGATATTAGGTCAAATCCTTTTTTTTTTTTTTTAAACGTAAATGAAATTTTGAAATCACCAATTGGTAGTAATATTATATCTTGTACAGATGATAAAGTAATAAGTTTTGTAGAGAACACATGGAATGAAATAGAAGTATCAGCTAATAGAGCAATTAATATTCTAAAAACCTGGTTCGATTACCGAGAAAACATAATATGTACCTTATAGCTCGAGGGAAAATATAATACATATCAATATTGCCATTAAAGGATATAACAATAATTGCCTACTGGGTCATACAAGTTGAGATTCACAATTTATTCAAAGATTATCTTAATTGAAACGTGTTTCTATATACTAAGTTTAAAATGTTTCTAATATAATAATACTATTCTTTCCTTAGTAGAAACATGTTTCTATATACTATACATTCCTTAGCTGGAACTTGTTTCTTTTTACTAATCATTTCTTAGTTGAAGCTTGTTTAAATATACCAATCTTTCCTTAATTCTTAATTAGTTGAATCTTTTTTTTTTTATTTCTTCATTTATATTCTTTATATTTATCTTCACTATATCTCTAGAACACAAATTATTTATAAGTTATTTATTTATTATTAAGCTTTATTAATTTAGTAAATGTTATTAATATGTATGTGTACTAAAGGTTCTTCGTAGAAACATATAATCGACCCACTACACGTTGGCCGTTGATGGCCGATGATGGCCCATCATGCACCATCATACGCCACTATGCCCACTACGGATGGCCCATCGTGTAGTGGGCATAGTGGCATATGATGGCGTGTGATGGCGGATGATGGCGTACGCTGGCCTGTGATGGCGCGGAATGACCTTGTTGTCGGTTTTTCGCACACACATCAAAGGATGGTGATGGTGTCGCCCACTACACGATACGTGGCGAACTGTTCAGTGTTCGCTTGAACGTGCTCTGGAGGTGACGTCCTAGTTAGTAATATTTACGTAGCTTCGAAACATTTTTAAACGTAATTGCAGTAGTTTTAACATGTGATGAAACTATAAAATGCATCGAATCATTCCTTTGATGAATGTATATGAAATCCCAAATACAAAAATTAAAGGTAAATAGGTATTTTTGTAAATTGTGGTTCTCCGAATATTGCAGTTAAAATAAGTATTTTTAAATAAATATGTCTGCATTTATATCCTATTTTTATTGGGGTAGAGTTATTGGAAGAGAGGAAAACCAAAACAATAACAACAAATTATAAAAAAAAAACTACTTTTCCTGAATATCCGAAATTAATTTAATGATATTAGGTTGCATGCGAGGTGTGTTCAAAAGAAAAGGTGAATTTTGAATTTTCGCGGGCTATTTCCATTCGATAATCGAATATGTTAGCATTATAAGCCATTTTGGATCAGTGGTTTCGTTTTGACAACTGGAAAGGTTAGTCACGTTTTTGGGAGTTCTTCAATTTTTTACTTTTTATTATAATAGTGAAAAATCGAAAAACATCGATTATTTAGAAACCAAATCTAAAATTTCACTTTAATCGGACTGATGATGCCCCAGAAAACGGCTATCAAGTTCCGACCATAACTAGGAAATTCCTCCATAGGATTAACAATTATTAACAATTTTTTTCTAAAAAGAATCAATTTTTTTTTGAAGAAATGCTGATGACGACATAGAAAATAAAGCAAATCTAAAATTTCACTTCAATCGGACTGATGATGCCTCAGAAAACGAACCTAAATAAAAAAAAATCGAAGAACACACAAAAACGTGATTAACCTTTCGAGTTGTCAAAAACAAACCACTGATCCAAAATGGCTGATAATACTAACATATGATAAACATATGTGTACCAACATAACAAAAAAAAATCGATAATCGAATGTACATAGCCTGCGAAAATTCAAAGACTGTTGTGTCTACTCGTGGATATTTTTGCCAGAGCCGCACTTAAGGGGCCAAAGAACCGCATGCGCCTCTGCAGCCGCACTTGGCCGACCAATGGCCAGCGCTGGCCCATCAACGGTCAACGTGTGGTGGAGACATTATATTTTTCTTAACTTTATACTTGCCTTCATAAAAAATCTCCAACTTATATGATAGTTCGGAAACAACGGTCTTAATTTAAATGAGATAAGAAATGTTATAAGCGATTAAAAAAGAGATTTCAAAAATTTTGAAATGGTTTGTTTTCCACAAATTTTTATTATCGATAGAAAAAAAAATTGTATTATGTTTGAATATTGGTAATGTGTATTTTATGTGATGAAAAAAGGCTGTTATTAGTGCTGTGAGCAGGGGCAAGGTGGAGAAAAGGGCTGTGGAGGTGGTGGGCATGGTTGTGCGCATGGCAGTGGTGGTGGAGGATCTACACAAGGTGTTGGGAGTGGCGAAGCACAAGCTGGCGGTGGAGGTTGTGGGCATGGAATTGCGCATGTGATGAAAAAGGTGTTATTAGTGCTGTGTTGGGGGCAAGGTGCAAAAAGGGCGGTGGAGGTGGTGGGCATGGTTGTGCGCATGGCAGTGGTGGTGGAGGATCTACACAAGGTGTTGGGAGTGGCGAAGCACAAGCTGGCGGTGGAGGTGTGGGCAGGTTGCGCATGGCGGTGGTGGTGGTGGAGCTGCACAGGGTGTTGGGCATGACGCAGCACAAGCTGGCGGTGGAGGTGGTGGGCATAGTTGTGCGCAAGCCGGTGGTGGTGGAGGAGCTTCACAAGGTGTCGGGAGTGACGCAGCACAAGCTGGCGGTGGAGGTGGTGGGCATGGTTGTGCACATGGCGGTGGTGGTGGTGGAGCTGCACAGGGTGTTGGGAGTGGTGCAGCACAAGCTGGCGGTGGAGGTGGTGGGCATGGCGGTGGTGGTGGTGGAGCTGCACACGGTGTTGGGCATGACGCAGCACAAGCTGGCGGTGGAGGTGTTGGGCATGGTTGTGCACATGGCGGTGGTGGTGGTGGAGCTGCACAGGGTGTTGGGAGTGGTGCAGCACAAGCTGGCGGTGGAGGTGGTTGGCATGGTTGTGCGCATGGCGGTGGTGATGGTGGAGCTGCACACGGTGTTGGGAGTGGCGCAGCACAAGCTGACGGTGGAGGTGGTGGACAAGGAGCCACGGGTGGTGGAGATTGACATGGACAACGAATGCAAGCCGAGAGTGTTCCCTAAAATAATAAAGGAACTCCGATTAATTACACTGTGCATTTAAAAAAACATATATTTTTTTTACTTTCACTCTACACAGGAGACCTAGACGGAAATAATTTGCCTCAAGGCCTATATCATCTTTGGGGATGCTGTGTGGAGGGTAGTTTATTTTTTAATTATTGAATGATCTTACCTGAGCGGTTAACGCAATAAATGCGCATAGGAAGAAAGCACTGCGTCTCTGAGAAGCCATCTTGTGGAGGGTTTTTACAGATCTGATGCTGATGATCAGTCGTTTCAACCTTTTATACCATAAACTCAAAACATCTTCATATCGGACACGTACTTACGTTACACCTTATCCCTATCAATATATTACTATCACACGAATGTGTATGAATGTAATTCAAAAATATCAATACACGCACCAAAAATTGTTTGTAATCTTATCATGAACACATGCCACACATCGTATAATCGGGTATTAAAGAAAAGAGAAATTAACACGTTTGCAGATATCTAGAGTTACTGCTTACCAACCCTAGAATATAACTTGAAAAATATCATGTAGATAATTTTTTGAGTAGATAAATTTTTTATTGGTTTTCACATTATTGTTACTTTAAAGTAATAATTGCCAATGTTCACTAACCGAGGATTGTATGTAGGTATCCACATAATTACCACAAGCCCGACTTAGAGATACCAAATTCGGAGCCGTTTTGGAAAATTCTGATTTTCGTATTTTAAAATCCGCGTTTCCGAATTAAAACCAAAAAAAAAATTCAAAAATGTTCGCTTTTCTGTTACCGATATTAGAACATGTCAGGTTAGGTTGCCCCATTGAAAATTTCAATAAGTGCCACTTATCAAGCCCTCTAATTAGGGTGCTTTATCCTAATCTTAGGTAGCTGCATAAATGTGTATTACTTATTTATATTCTTTTTCATTTTAAATTGTTCTCGCTAATAATAAAGACACCTCGTTGTACTTAATCTTGTATTTGTGCATTGTTTAAACAGATTATTTTTGTTTTTAATTCTTAGAACTTCATTTAATTTATTATTATTTTTTTACTTTTATGTAATCTTATTTTTAAAAAATGTAATCAAATTGAATAATGTTATTATTAAGTATTTTAGTTTTTATTATTGTCTCAGCTGTTTCGGCGTTCAAACTGCGGTTAATCCACATTTCGACGACTTATTCATACGATTTTATTTATTCCCACCCAATTCTAATTTGGGCGGGTGTTTAAAATAATTCATTATTATCAGAATAACCAATTTAGTTAAAAAAATAATAAAATTTTGTGAGGTTTTTTACATTTATTATGTGTTTTCCAAGAATTTAAATGAAAATGTTTTCTTAATTGGTTATATGTGTTATATTGTTTTGGAAGTGTGAACATTCTGAGAAGTGGTGAATATTATACTGGGGTATTTTTTTTTATCCTTTAATTTCCAATTGTTCAAGAAAATTTAATCCAAGACCCCTTTTTTCTATGCGTAAGGGTTTAGGCTCGTTGTCAAGCGGGAAGTGATTATTTACTAAAAGATGTTCTGTGAATTTTTGAAATAGTGCTTCTATTATTATAATATCGTATAGTTTCTTTGAATCTAGTTATTCGGTTAACAACCGTATTCTTTTATTATTGAAGGTAATATGAACACGCGTCAAATCTCATTTGAGATTTTTAATATTATCTTCAATGATTAAACAATATATTGCAAGGAGGTTTATACGCTTCAATAAGTTCACTTGGTTACTTAGAAAAGGCAATCTACCTAACTGGGAACTAATATCGACTTGACAACACATATTAGCACTTGTAAACATTTGAGTTATTTTCAATTGTTTAAATATTCTCAATTGTCATTAGTTATTATACAATATCATTTTCGTTCAGTTATATATTTGGGCTATATAAGTGTGTTTACGTTATGTAATAAATAAATAAAAATAGGACCTTATTATTATTGGAGCTAAAGTTTACTTATCAATATCTTAGAAATGCCTACATGGCCTTTTGGACGCGTTCAGTTCATATACCATACTATATTATATTTGTCATTAGTTATTATACAATATCATGTTCGTTCTGTTATATATTTGGGCTATATAAGTGTGTTTACGTTATGTAATAAATAAATAAAAATTGGACCTTATTATTATTGGAGTTAAAGTTTACTTATCAATATCTTAGAAATGCCTACATGGCCTTTTGGACGCGTTCAGTTCATATACCATACTATATTATATTTGCGTTGCAATTAACTTATTTTATGAATGATTTCGAATCCAACTAATTCGGATTATATTTTCAGGAATTTTAATTATGAATAATCCAAAAAGTCTTGTTTTTCGCAATCCGAATATTCCGGCCTCCCTTATTTTTTCCGGGATTGCGGTTCCTGGGGGCCAAGCGTGTATCTTTTGCGTTGGCTAACGCAGGTTAAATCGGCCATAAGCAACACATTTTGACAGTTTGGTAGTTCGTATCGCGCTCATTTATTAAGTTTGCGTTTACGTTAAGAGATAAATCCGCAACGCAAACGCAAGAGACGACGCTGCATTTATGAAAACTGTCAAAATGTGGTGTTTATGAGCGATTTAATTTGCGTTAGTTAACGCAAAAGATATAGACTTGGCCGCCTGGGTGGCTCTTGTGCACTCAAAGCCTGCGGTTTGCTTTAGATCGTCAGCCCATCTCGTCTGTGTAACTGCCGTCATAAACAAGAATGCAACTATTTTTAAAAGTTGTGTTCTGAGGTACGAGATCTTTCATATCTTTCAACCAGATATAATAAAAAAAATAACTGTAAGATGAACGTTTCGAAGGAAATGTTTCCCCGTTATAAAATGCAATTATTTATAACATTAAACCAATATAATACCAAATACATTTATAGATCACCCACTATTTATATTATTAACAATCTATTCATAGATAAAACCACAGCACATTTATGGGCTTCTCCCAGAGTGGGGAAAAATGATACTATATGCCTCACCTATACTGTGTGTTTGCTTAGGAAACTCAGTATACTGTCTTATTGCCGAGTATCACAGCCCTGTTTGTGAAAAATTAAAACGGGGTGACGTTGTTGAGACTGAAATAAGATTTGTGCTGGTATTTTTTTTTTTAAAAGGTTTTCAGAATTTAATAAATGAATTATTTAACTCTCGAAAATATGGACTTCGAGAGAATTTAGGTAAGTAAGACACGATTGCAGAATTAACTAGAAGCGTCTATAAAGCCTTAGATAAAGGAAAATATGTTTAAGTATATTTATAATTTCACAATAGTCTCTCGCATTCAAAATCGTTAAATACATTAAACAGTGTAGGAATAAATGTCAAAGTTAAATTATGGATAATAAGCTATCTACACCGAAGGAAACGACAAGTTTGAATAAATAATAAATTCAGTAAAACAGAAACAATAAATTTCGGAATTCCGCAGGGAACGATATTAGGTCCCATCCTTTTTTTATTTTGAATGTTATTAAATTTTTAAATTACAAATTTGTAGCACTATTATATCTTCTGCAGATGATAAAGTAATAAGTTTTGTATGTAACACATGGAATGAAATGGTAGTATCAGCTAATAGAGCAATTAATATTCTAAAAACCTGGTTCGATTACCGAGAAAACATAATATGTACCTTATGGCTTGAGGAAAAATATAATACATATCAATATTGCTATTAAAGGTGATAACAATAATTGCCTACTGGGTCATACAAGTTGAGAGATTGACAATTTATTATTAGAAAAGATTATCTTAATTGAAAAGTGTTTCTATATACTAAGTTATAAATGTTTCTAAATTCTATTTTTTCCTTAGTAGAAACTTGTTTCTATGTGCTAATCTTTTCTTAGTTGAAACTTGTTTCTATATACTAAACTTTGCTAAGTTGAAACTTGTTTCTATTTACTAATCGTTTCGTAGTTGAAGCTTGTTTCCATATACAAATCTTTCCTTAACTATTAATTAGTTGAATCTTTATTTTTTATTTCTTCATTTATCTTCTTTATATTTATCTTCACTACACAGTTTCACAATATCTCTACACCACACATTATTTATAAGTTATTTATTTATTATTAACTTTTATAAATTTAGAAACTGTTAGTTATTAATGTTTATGTATACTAAACGTTCTTCAGTAGAAACATATAATATTTTTCAATTTATTTTTTATAACTTATTGAAGTTTGTAAACCTCATTGTAAAATTTAATCATTGAAGAAGATAATATTAACACATCCCAAATGAACCACGAAACCGAAAAAACAACAGAAATTAAAAAGATTTCAGTCGCATCTGGGACTCGAACCCAGGACCTCTTCCTATCCGGGATAACCGCTTAACCAACTTAGCTAATGAGACAAGTCCAATTTACGCCATTTACACCGATCTCATACTTCAAGTTCAAGATTTGTTTATATTATCCTCCATTTTTATAAATCCCATATTATTGGCTGCTATCCCGGATAGGTAGAGGTCCTGGGTTCGAGTCCCAGATGCGACTGAAATCTTTTTAATTTCTGTTGTTTTTTTGGTTTCGTGGTTCATTTGGGTTGTGTTAATATTATCATCTTCAATGATATAATATTTTTCTTACATTTATACTTGCCTTCATAAAAAATACTCTAACTTGTATGATAGTTCGAAAACAACGGCCTTAATTTGAATGAGAGAAAAAATGTTATAAGCAATTATAAAAGAGATTTTTTATATTTTGAAATGTTTTGTTTTCCAAGAATTTTTATTATCGATAAAAAAAAGTTTTGTGTTATTCTGTATTATGTTTGAATATAGGTAGTGTGTATTTTATGAGATGAAAAAAGGGTGTTATTATTGCTGTGAGCAGGAGCAAGGTGGAGCAAAGGGCTGATGAGGTCGTGGTGGTAGTGGAGCTGCACAGGGCTGTGGAGGTGGTGGGCATGGTTGTTCGCATGGCGGTGGTGGTGGTGGAGCTGCACAGGGCGTTGGGCATGGCGCAGCACAAGCTGGCGGTGGAGGTGGTGGGCATGGTTGTGCGCATGGTGGTGTTGGTGGTGGAGAAGCACAGGGTATTGGGAGTGGCGCAGCACAAGCTTGCGGAGGAGGTGGTGGGCATGGTTGTGCACATGGCGGTGGTGGTGGTAGAGCTGCACAGGGTGTTGGGCATGGCGCACCACAAGCTGGTGGTGGAGGTGGTGGGCACGGTTGTGCGCATGGTGGTGGTGGTGGTGGAGCTGCACAGGGTGTTGGGAGTGGCGCAGCACAAGCTGGCGGTGGAGGTGGTGGACAAGGAGCCACAGGTGGTGGAGATTGACATGGACAACGAATGCAAGCCGAGAGTGTCCCCTAAAATAATAAAGGAACTCAGATTAATTACACTTTGAATTTAAAAAAAAAATAATTTTTTTTTACTGCAACTCCCACACAGGAGACCCTGAAGGAAATAATTTCCCTCAAGGCCTATATCATCTTTGGGGATGCTGTGTGGAGGGTAGTTTATTTTTAAATTATTGAATGATCTTACCTGAGCGGTTAACGCAATAAATGCGCATAGGAAGAAAGCAATGCGTCTCTGAGAAGCCATCTTGTGGAGGGTTTTTACTGATCTGATGCTGATGATCGGTCGTTTCAACCTTTTATACCATAAACTCAAAACATCTTCATATCGGACACGTACTTACGGTACACCTTATCCCATATCAATATATTACTATCACCCGAATGTGTATGAATGTAATTAAAAAATATCAATACACGCACCAAAAATTGTTTGTAATCTTATCATGAACACATGCCACACATTGTATTATCGGCTATTAAAGAAAAGAGAAATTAACACGTTTGCAGATATCTAGAGTTACTGCTTACCAACCCTAGAATATAACTTGAATAATATCATGTATATAATTTTTTGACTAGATAAATTTTTTATTGGTTTTCACATTATTGTTATTTTAAAGTAATAATTGCAAATGTTCACTAACCGAGGATTGTATGTAGGTATCCTCATAATTACCACAAGCCCGACTTGAGATACTAAATCCGGAGCCGTTTTGGAAAATTCTGATTTTCGTATTTCAAAATCCGCGTTTCCGAATTAAAACATTAAAAAAAATCAAAAATGTTCGTTTTTCTGTTACCGACATTAGAACATGTCAGGTTAGGTTGCCCCATTGAAAATTTCAATAAGTGCCACTTATCAAGCCCTCTATTTAAGGTGGTTTATCCTAATCTTAGGTAGGTACATAAATGTGTATTACTTATTTATATTCTTTTTCATTTTAAATTATTCTGGCTAATAATAAAGATACCGCTTTGTACTTAATCTTGTATTTGTGCATTGTTTAAACAGATTGTTTTTGTGTTTAATTCTTAGAACTTCATTTAATTTATTATTATTTTTTGTAATTTTATGTAATCTAATTATAAAAAATTTAATCAAATTGAATAATGTTATTATTAAGTATTTTAGTTTTTATTATTGACTCTGCTGTTTCGGCGTTTAAACTGCGGTTATACGATTTTATTTACTCCTACCCTATTCTAATTTGGGCGGGTGTTTAAAATAATTATTTATTATCGGTAAAATCGATTTAGTTAGAAAATAATAAAATTTTGTGAGGTTTTTTTTCATTTATTATGGGTTTTCCAAGAATTTAAATGAAAATGTTTTCTTAATTGGTTATATGTGTTGTTGTATTGTTTTGGAAGTGTGAACATACTAAGAAGTGGTGAATAAATAATGTTCGTTACTTTATTAATTAATGTTATATTAGGGTCAATTTTTTATCAATTAATTTCCAATAGTTCAAGAAAATTTAATCCAAGACCCCTTTTTTCTATGCTATCTTTATTTACTAAAAGATGTTCTGCGAATTTTGAAAAAGTGCTTCTATTATTAAAACATGGTATGTGTTCTTTGAATCTAGTTATTTGGTTAACAACCGTATTTTTAATTATTATAGATAATATTAACATAAGTCAAATCTCATTTGAGAGTTGTTAATATTATCTTCAATGATTAAACAATATATTGTAATGAGGTTTATACGCTCAATAAGTTCACTTGGTTCCTTAGAAAAGGTAATCTACCTATCTAAGAACTAATATCGACTTGACAATACATAATAGCGCTTGTACACATTTGAGTTATTTTCAGTTGTCATTAGTTATTATACAATATTTTGTACTTTCTACAACATTATATTATTATGTTATATAAGTGTGTGTACGTAATATAATAAATAAATAAAAATTGGGCATAAAGTTTATTTAACAATATTTTAGAACATACGTAGCCTTTTGGACGCGTTCAGTTCATATAACATACAATATTTGCGTTGCAAATAACTTATTTTATGAATGATTTCGAATCCAACTAATTCGGATTATTTTTTCAGGAATTTTAATTGTGAATAATCCGAAAAGTCTTGTTTTTCGCAATCCGAATATTCCGGCGTCCCTTACTTTTTCCGGGTTTGCGGTTCCTGGGGGCCAAGTGTATCTCTTTTGCGTTGGACAACGCTGGGTAAATCGGCCATAAGCAACACTTTTTGACAGTTTGGTAGTCCGTATCGCGCTGATGGGATAAGTTTGCGTTTACGTTAAGAGATAAATCTGTAACGCAAATGCAAGAGAGGACGCTGTGTGTATGAAAACTGTCAAAATGTGTTGTGTATGGGCGATTCAACTTGCGTCAGCTAACGCAAAAGATACAGACTTGGCCGCCTGGGCGGCTCGCGTGTATTTAAAGCCTGCGGTTTGCTGCAGATCGTCATCAAAAATTGCCTACTGGGTCATGCAAGTTGCGATTCAATATGTATTCAAGAAAATAGTGAAAATATTTTTTAATTATCCAGCGTAATCCATTGCGTAGTAGCAAATTACATGTTTTTTTTTTATATTCATGTGTTTAAATGCGCATGTTAAAATGAAAACTATTTTTAATTTATTGTTTTTCCATAATTTTTTACTATATATCTAAAACACAAATTAGTTATAATACTTATTTATTAATCAGTTTTGTAAATTTAGAAATTGACGTTATTATTATTAATATTGTTATGCATATTTATGTATACTTAACGTTATTTTTCTTAGATTTACACTTACGCCCTGTAACTTATTTGATATTTCGAAAACAGAAGCCTAAATTTAAATGAGAGAAAAAAATCTTACAAGCGATTTTAAAAGAGATTTTTAATATGTTTCAATGGCTTATTATTATTATTGTCAGTAAAAAAAAATTGTATTATGTTTAAAGATGGGCAATGAGTGAAAAGGGTTTTATTAGTGCTGGGAGCAGGGGCAAGGTGGAGGACAGGGCTGTGGGCATGGCGGTGGTGGAGGTAGAGCTTCACAGGGTGTTGGGCATGGCGCAGCACAAGCTGGCGGTGGAGGTGGTGGGCACGATTGTGCGCAAGGTGGTGGTGGTGGTGGAGCTGCACAGGGTGTTGGTTGTGGCGCAGCACAAGCTGGCGGTGGAGGTGGTGGGCATGATTGTGCGCAAGGTGGTGGTGGTGGTGGAGCTGCACAGGGTGTTGGTTGTGGCGCAGCACAAGCTGGCGGTGGAGGTGGTGGGCATGATTGTGGGCAAGGTGGTGGTGGTGGTGGAGCCGCACAGGGTGTTGGTTGTGGCGCACCACAAGCTGGCGGTGGAGGTGGTGGGCATGATTGTGCGCAAGGCGGTGATGGTGGTGGAGCAGCACAGGGTGTTGGGCATGGTAGCGCACAACCTGGCGGTGGAGGTGGGCATGGCAGTGGTGGTTGTGGAATTACACAGGGTGTTGGGCATGGCGCAGCACAAGCTGGCACCGGAGGTAGTGGGCATGACAGTCCGCATGGCGGTGGTGGTGGTGGAGCTTCACAGGGTGTTGGGCATGGTGCAGCACAAGCTGGCGGTGGAGGTGGTGGGCATGGTTGTACGCATGGTCGTGGTGGTTGTGGAGCTTCACAGGGTGTTGGGCATGGCGGTGGTGGTGGAGGAGCTGCACAGGGTGTTGGGCATGGCGCAGCACAAGCTGGCAGTGGAGGTAGTGGGCATGGTTGTGCGCATGGTGGTGGTGGTGGTGGTGGTGGGGCTTCACAGGGTGTTGAGCATTGCGCAGGACATGCTGGCGATGGAGGTGGTGGACAAGGAGCCACAGGAGGTGGAGATTGACATGGACAACGAATGCAAGCCGAGAGTGTCCCCTAAAATAATAAAGTAACTCAGATTAATTACGCTTCGCTTTTAACAAACCAATATTAAGGTTATTTTTAATTATTGAATTGTCTTACATGGGTGGTTAACGCAATAAATGCGCACAGGAAGAAAGCACTGCGTCTCTGAGAAGCCATCTTGTGGAGGGTTTTTACTGATCTGATGCAGATGATCGGTTGTTTCAACCTTTTATACCATAAACGCAAAAACGACTTCATATCGGACACGTACTTTTATACCTTATTCCTATCAATATGTCACTATCACATAAAAACATCCCAAAGACACGCACCAAAAATTGTTCATAATCTTATCATGAACACAGCCGCACATCGTATAATCGGCTTATTAAAGAAAAGAGAATTGAACACTTTGCAGATATTTACAGGAATTGCTTACCAACGCTAGAATATAACTTACCTAATATCATACATATAATTTTTTTGCAGTGTTTAAATTTTTACTGTTATTTTTGTTACTTTAAAGTAATAATTTGAAAATGTCCACTATTCAAAACTTTTATGTAGATATCCACATAATTGCAACGTGATAGAAAATCCGGATAGCAGGATTAAGTCGGATTTGAAAAAAAAAACTGTTTCTTCCTTAATTTTGAATTTCATGATAATTATGAAATATTTAAAAAAAAACTGGAAAACTGTTTCTGTTACCTATATTAGAACATATTAAGAGCGTGCCCTATTCAATATTTTAATAAGTGCCACTTATCAAACACTCTAATTTGTGCTCATTATTTTAATAATGGGTATGTACATAAATGTATATAGCTTATTTAAAATCTTCATTATTATTTTTTTTAAATGTTTGATATTTGCTAATCATAAATACAATTATTTGTATTAAATCATGTGCTTGTTCAATAATGTGAACAATAGTTATTGGGTTAACGGCCATTTTTTTTAAGTGTTGAAGATTATATTAATATGAATTCCTAGATAAATTAAAAAAAAAAAATTACCCCAAACTACTGTAACGGTCTTTTATTTAATCATTGAAGAAAATAATATTAACACGACCCAAATGAAACACGAATCCGAAAAAACAACAGAAAATAAAAAGATTTCACGCGGGACTCGAACCCAGGACCTCTACCTATCCGGGGTAACCGCTTAACCAACTTAGCTAATGAGAACAATTCAAGTTAATCCATCTACACCGATATCATACTTCAAGTTCAAGACTTGTTAATATTATCCTCCATTTTAAATCCCATATTATTGGCTGCAATTGTGTTCGGGAAGAACTTTGCAATCATCATAAGGATAGCAGCCAATAATATGGGATTTAACATGGAGGATAATATTAAGAGGTCTTTAAAATGTCAAATGTCATTTGAGATTTGTTCATATTATCTTTAACGATTAAATAAAATATTACAATGAGGTTTATACGCTTTGATGAATTATTCCAATAAAAATTGAAACTAATTATTACATTTTTCTTATCAATATCTTAGAAATGTTTACATATTGCATATCTAGTAGCCCGTTCTCTTTATAACATTGCGTTGCAACTAACTTTTTTCATTATAGATTTCAAATCCAAGTAATTAGGATATAATATTACAAATAACTAGATTATTTTTTTCACTAATTTTATTGCGAATAATCCGGAAATCATTTTTAGCGATCTGGATAATCCAATCTAATTTTTTTTTCTCAGTTTGCAGATCCTGGGCGACCCGCGTCCATTCAAAGGCCCGCTTCAGATTGTCAGCTCATCTTTACTGCCATCATAAGAAAAAGACAACTCTGTGTCAAAGTCATATTCTGTGATGCGAGACCACCAGAAAACCAATATAATACTTAATACAATAATAATATCGTCAATATTTCTTTTATTCGTAGTATTTTCATGAGTAAGGACACGGCACATTTATGGGCTTCTCCCAGAATGCGGAACAATGCTAATGCTATTTGTCAAAAAACACAGCATCTCGAGTATAATAAGCAAAACTATATTATATGACTCAGCATATAATATGTGTCTATAGTGTGTTTTTGCTTATGAAACTCAGTTTACGGTCTTATTGCAAAGCATCACTGCTGTTTGTGTGAAAAAATTAAAACTATATGATTTTTTTCAGCAGAATTAAATTTCATACTGCTGTTTTCTTTATTACAAGGGGTTCAGAATTTAATAGAGAACATTTCTTCGTACTTAGTTTAATTATTGATTTTTGTTTGATAGCTAGTGGTCATGCAATGTGCCCTATGAATTAACTAATAATTATGACTTCATAAACCTTGCAGTTATAATAAGTCTGCTTTACTTTATCTCGGTGCGTTGCATTCTCGAGAGTGGGTCTCAGGTATGGGGGTCAAAGTACACCGTTTTTGTACTAAGGTCGAGAAAATTTAAAAAAAAATTACGATTTCTCTACATACGGAGAGTTTTGTTTTTACCTATGGCTGTTTCCGAGAGCATTTATCTTGGGAATGCTGGGTATTTATTAACATATTTTATTAATTTATTTTGTAGTTTACAGAATGAACACTTTGTCAAATTGAAAAGCTTAATCTGTCTTAGGAAATTAAAAGTAAATAATGTAACCTATAGTAAAAATGAAATAAACATAATAAATTTTGTTTCTAGATACATGGGAGCTGATTCCAGAATTGTGATTATCAATCACAGAGCTGACGACATTCGTCAAATTGTACGAAGTAAATAATACCGGAATGCAACAATAAAGGCAAATACAAATTTTATCATAATAATACGTATTTTGAAAGTTGATTAATAATTTCTGGAGAATATGCATGCAAGTGCATTCGTTAAAAAAATGTATCTTTTAGTCGCAATTGTTCGCTTTTTATTCTCCCTAATTCAAAAATCCAATCATGGACCAATTTGCGCAAAATAATTGTACGTTTTGAATTCCATGTGTCGGGTATGATGTTGAACAGTTTTGGTCCTAAGTATGAAAATTGCCTTTGAGCAAAGGATGAGATAATATTATGTGGAACCATTGGATTACTTTTAGAGTGACGAGTGTCCTGATATTGGTCTATGGATGGGTAGTGGTGACGTTGTTTTTGTGTGTGTAATACAATTTTTCTTATGTATATAATAACTAACATCTGGAACTTATATTTCTTCAAATAATACGTCACCGGGGTACCTAAAAGGTTTTTTAAGGGTGACTCTTAGCAGTAATTTCTGTGATTTTGCTAGTTAATCCAATATTGTTTTGGCACATCCGCCCCATTCTAAGGATGCACATTCTAGTAGAGAATAACACATCACATAGTATACTAGTTTCCGATATTTTACAAAAGTAATATTTCTAATAGACATGAATAGGTGAGTAAGTTTCCTGACCTTTGCGGAAGTTGTGTTGATATATTCGTCCCATCTCAGAAACGTATCTATGATGACGATTCTCAGATACTTCATACTCTCTACGCATTCTAAGTTAATACAAGTACAGATAGTTGGACGTATAATAATGTTTAGTATTTCCTTGGATTGTCCCGCGATTGCATTAAAACTTATAAATTTAGTTGTATCAGTGTTTAGTGATTAGCCATTGTTTCAGATGTGCCATGATCTTCTTTCCAGTTTTTGCCTTCAAATAACAAGACTGGTGATGTGATCGGCAAGGTTCCAGTTACAAAGATCATTAATATAATATTAAACAAAATCGGTCCACCAAATTTAATGTTTGTTGGATGGCTTAGAGAATCATTAATATTCAATCTTTGGCTCCTGTTCTCTAAATAGCTCCCAACCACTTAAGTGGCTGATCCTCCACACCAATGAGCTGTAGTTTTTCTAAAAGAATTTTATCAAAAGATGGTGTCAAAAGCGTTGGCAAGATCCAGGAAGAGTGCGATGCATGTAATTACCTCCGTCGATATTATTGGAGGTGATGTTTGTCAGATTACCAATGTACCTTATCCTGATCGGTACCTTATCCTGATCGGAAACCGTATTGTCCACTTGAAATGATTTTATCATTTGCAATGCATAGGCTGAGATGGTTGTTAACAATATTTCGATAATTTTGGAGACAGATATCTGTCGGTAATATTGTACCTGAGATTTGTTTTCATTATTATGAAGAAAAATAACAATAGAATGTTTTAAATGATTGGGGAATATTCCCGACTTAAGAGTTAGAATAGAGATATACGCAATGGATGTTGATATGGAGGATTTTATTACTTTTACCAGATTAGTTAAAAGTTTGTGTGTTCCACATGCATTCGATATCTTAAGGTCGTCAATTAGTTTCATGACTTCGTGGGTTGTTGTTTGACTATTATCTTATATTATGATCAAAATTAGAAATGGTTAAATTGGCTAGTGTGACTCCCATTGAAGTAAAATAATTATCAGCAAAGTATCCCATATTTGGTGTTGGAAGAGTTTATGTAATTAATATAGAGAGTTTTCATTTCGGAAGATTTATTAATTTTTGATTTGGCAATATGAGAAAATGCTCCCACAAACATTTTTTAGTATAAGTACTTACATGAGCATTCTTTTTATAATAATTTTCCTTGCATTTTTTTGCATGAGTTGCTGTACTTTTTATAGTGAGATTGTAATGAAATATTGTCTGGCAACCTTTTCGCCTTTTTATGAATTGATTCCTTTTGTGAATCGATTTGATAAGGCCAGGGAAAACCACGACATGAGTTTTAATTGATTATTAGAAATAAGTTTGTTAATGTATTTATTTTATTTTATTTGGAAAACCAACAACTTACAATAATTATTAAGTATTGTACATAAAATATGCATAAAAAAACAAATCTAATAATAGATTTTCACTCAAGTTTCATAATTATTCAAATTACAAAATATGTTTTTCCTGTGGGCAGGGTTATGCGCAAGGTGGTGCTGGCGAAGGTGCACACGGTGAAAAACAAGGGGGTTGTGGAGGTGGTGGACATGGCTATGGAGAAGGTGGTGGTGATGGAGATGCACAGGGAGACGCACATGGCGGCGTTAAAGGCGGTAGACATGGTTGCGGCGCTGGAGCTGCACAGGGTGGTGGCTATGGCTAAGCACAAGGCGGAGCTGGTGACCAAGGTTGTGCTAAAGATGGTGGTGGTGGTAAAACCGCAGAGGTTGGTGGGCATGGTAGTGAGAAAGCCTCCTAACAAGGTGTTATGGAAGTGGTGGACAAGGCTCAGCACAATGTTGTGGTAGAGATGGTGGGCACGGCTCCACTCAGGGGGCTGCAGAAGGTGGCGCGTATAGAACTACAGGGGTAGAGATTGACGTAACAATAGTAATAATAATATTTATTTATTTGAAACACAAATTATTTAACAATAAAATGAAAAGAAGCTTTGATTAATCGAGTAAGAACAAATACTGTTTTAAGAAGTCAAGTTGACAAGTTTAATTGATATTGAGTGCGATATGCATAAAAAGGAAAAACAAGTTATTATTGTTATAGTATAGTAATAAAATATGTACGTATAAAGAGATGTCAAAAAAACATAGAAAAAAACAATTATATACAGACACCGAATTTAAGCCGAAAGCGCCCCCTAAAGTAACAAAGAATGTCACATTGATGTAGTTAAAATACTTAAAACAGTAGTTGCCTATAAGAATCCGTAACAATACTGTTTTCGTATATCGATCCTTTTACGAAGTACAACATACTTGTAATCTTATTATTTATGGATGGGTTACTTTACCCAATACTTTTGGGTGTTTTGATTGTCTGACCTGTGTTATGCACCTTGGCATTACAAGCAAGGTCGTACACCGCTCATTCCTTGCACGACTTGTTACTTATTTGATAGTTCGGCGATAGCTGCCATAAATAAGGGAACAAAATGTTACAAGTGATTTTAAAAACGATAAAATTGTTTCGTTTCCACAATTTTTTATTATTGACAGAAGAAAAGTTTGGTACAATTTCGTATTATGTTTGAAGATATACTTTAAGATGTGTGAAAAGGCTGTTATTAGTGCTGTGAGCAGGGGCAAGGTGGGGGTGGTGGGCATGGAGGTGCGCGGGGTGTTGGGCATGGCGCTTCACAAGCCGGAGGTGGCGGGCATGGTTTTGCGCATGGCGGTGGTGGCAGTGGAGCTTCACAGGGCTGTCGGCATGGCGCAGCACAAGGTGGAGGTGAAGGTGGTGGGCAATATTTTGCGCATGGTGGTGGTGGTGGTGGTGCTGCACAGGGTGTTGGGCATGGTGCAGCACAAGCTGGCGGTGGAGGTGGTGGGCATGGTGGTGGTGGTGGTGCTGCACAGGGTGTTGGGCATGGTGCAGCACAAGCTGGCGGTGGTGGTGGTGGGCATGGTGGTGGTGGTGGTGCTGGACAGGGTGTTGGGCATGGTGCACCACAAGCTGGCGGTGGGGGTGGTGGGCATGGTGGTGGTGGTGGTGCTGCACAGGGTGTTGGGCATGGTGCAGCACAAGCTGGCGGTGGAGGTAGTGGGCATGGTGGTGGTGGTGGTGCTACACAGGGCTGTGGGCATGGCGCAGCACAAGCTGGAGGTGGAGGTGGTGGGCATGGTTTTGCGCATGGTGGTGGTGGTAGTGGTGCTTCACAAGGAGCTATGGGGGGTGGAGATTGACATGGGCACCGAATGCAAGCTGAAAGCGCCCCCTAAAATAACAAAGAAAGTCAGATTAATTACACTTTATATTTACACTGCGTTAAAAAAAAAAGGTTTTGTAAATTATTGAATAGTTCTTACCTGAGCAGTTAACACAATAAATGCGCACAGGAATAAAGCACTGCGTCTCTGAGAAGCCATCTTGTGGAGGGCTTTTACTGATCTGATGCTGATGATACGTCTTTTCAACCTTTTATACCATAAATTCAAAGACGACTTCATATCGGACACGTACTTACTGTACACCTTATCCCAATCAATATATTACTATCACCTCAATGTTTATGAATGCAAATCAAAATATCCCGAAAACACGAACCAAAAATTGGTTATAATCTTATCACATCGTATAATCAGCTTGTTTCTATTGTAATATAAATATAAGAATAGAAAAATGAACACTTTTCCAGATATCAACCGGTACTGCTTACCAACGTTAGAATATATCGATGTATAATTTCGTGCACAGTTGACATTTTTACTGAATGGCACATTTTTGTTATTTTTTATGACAACTCAAGGTAATTGCAAATGTTCACTAACCTTTTATCTATCTACAATACAAAAAATATTCCTCTTTTTTTTTTTGTTTCCGTGTATCATGGACTCATGTATTATGTATTATATTTGCATTATGTATTATATTATATTATATTACATTATGTATTATGCAATTTTACCTTATATACTACCTACATTTTTACGTTAACTCAAAACCTTTTTCTATCTGTATTGTATGCAAAATCGTGTAAAATATTAAAATATGCCGAAGCCCATCCAGGGCGTTAACAATTAATGATATAAGAAAGTGATACGTACCACCCAAAGATTTTATGTGTCCGCATAACTGCGAAGCTCCCGACTTAGAGATTTCAAATCTGGAGCCGTTTCGGAAAATCCAGTTTTAAGGATTTTATGAAACTTAAATTTCTCAATAAAATAAATTATTTCGCTAAAATAAAAATGTTTATCTTCAGATATTATTAGAACATGTTAAGAGGTCCTGAAAAAATACCTTTTTGTGAAACTTTCGGGTCAGTGCGTCAGCTGAAGATAAAGGAAGAATTTATTGATATTTCGTGTACTTTAAAATGTACTGTAACCAAGAAGACAAAATTTTACACCGCCCTGATAAGTATTTGTTTTGGTATCTTTTCAGGCTTTTATTATAAATGACATCTTCTTCTTCAAGAGCTCTGAAGAGATCTGGCTTCCAGCTTTGAACACAGTCCTCTCTTGTTCTTTTCCAGGTTTGCCGATACTGGTAGGGCTATAATCCATCCAAAGCCTGCGGTCTTATTCAGATTGTTAGCCCATCTCATCCGTTCCTACTGCCGTTATAAGCAAAAATGGAGCTGTTTGTAAAATACATTTTATGATGTACTAGACTTTTCATGTTTTCAACATAATATAATTGTAAAAAGACTTAATTAGACGAATTAATAAAATATTTTCTTATTTTAAAATGCTTTATTTGTAACATATAATCAATATGTTTCTATCAAATAAATCTATCTCCCTTTTTAATTTTTTTTCTCCGTTTCTAACATTCCCAAGTTACGAATAACCTGACAATATTTGAAAATCTCTTACTACTGCCACAGTACGCAGATGTTGCTGGGGTCGTGATGGAGGACTTAGCCAGCCGAGGAATTGAACTCACGACGCCGGTGTGGGACACAGATAAAATAAATAAAATATTTCTCATCCATACTAGATATTTACTAAACCTATAATTTAAAAAAAAATATCATTCAGTTTGGATGGGTATTTTGGCCTCAAATCCAAAATTAAGTTTTTTATGAAACAGGCACCGCTGCCGTTCCCCTTAACTACTTATGACTTCATAAACCAAATTATCACAGGGGAACCATCTTGCAGTTATAAGGCCACTTTACTTTAGCTTAGTGCGTAGCGATCTCGATAGTGGATCTCAGGACACCGTCTATGTACTTAATGGTCGAGGAAATTCAAAAGATATTTTTACATGGGAGAGTTCAGTTTTTACGGCATGGCTGTTTCCAACAGCATTTATCTTGGGAATACTGGGTAATTTGCAGCCTCAGTTCTGAGATGGATATGGAATTACTGCATATGGTTCATAAACCCTTGAACGGCCTCTTACCTGTATCTGACATCCCGGCTGAAATAGGATTCTATGTCACTGAATTTCACGCGAGGCCGCCAACACAGGCTTCTGTTTTTTCCCAAGTGCAGAACTAAATTTTCAATGGTGAAGCCTCTGAGAAGTTTTACTAGGTTAATTAACTGCCTCGCAGGAAATGTAGATATTTTCCTCATGACCTACAAGTTTAAGCACGAACTAGCTATTATGTTTTGACTATATCATGTACCTAATTTTAATCAATTTTATTTTAAACTATTTTTAACGCTCTAATTACCTTTATCTTATATAATTATGTTAACCTTATTTTTTTGATTTTTATCGATTTTGCAATGTGTTGGTATATAACTGATTATGCAAATTTAGTAAATTCTATCTTCTTTACTATAAATATATGTATCTGAGCATCTCGGTTACTTTTTCTTTGTTTATAGTTTTTCTGCAATACCTAACCTACCAATTCGATTCAATTCGACTTCCGTAATACGGACATGTGCCTAGTTTGGCAGTCGAAAATCATGTCAATTTTGACAATGGCTCAAAGCGTCAGATGTCGTTCATTGTGCTTATGGGCAGAGGAATATTAAATTTCATGCTGCGGAACAATATAATGCCTTACCAAATCAATAAAAAAATAACACAAATGAATATCTTCAAAAATAAAGTCAAAACGTGGCTGAGAGAACTGAGTGATTATGAACTTGCAAACTACGTGAAGACAATTTAAGACAAATGGATATTTATAACATATATTACTAAGAACATGAAACTCTAGTGAGGAGGACTGTGAATACTATGACTTTATACTTGTGTTATAATAATATGTATTATACTTACATACTTTCTATATAGTATGCATTATACTTATAATTTATCAAAGAAATCATTTATCACTTTGTGGCTTGACTTTATAATTTGAATGAAAGAATTTTTTTGTTTTTTTGAAATCACTTCATTTAATTTATATTACTGTATTATCGACCGGTTTCTAAACTTAATTTTTTTTTTAATCTGACGTCTTTTGTGAGGTGAGGTTTATGAAACTGAATCTCTTATGCATATCTCATCGTCTGCAAGTATGTTGTCTGTTGTATGCTGATGATGCGGTGCTGATTGCTAACAGTATGGAAGATCTACAGTCCCTCGTATCTAGGATGAACGAAGTATGTATGATGAATGTGCTAATGATGAATGTAAATAAGTCCAAAAAGTAAGTCTAAAGTCATGGTGTTTGAAAGAGAGAGTACGAACACAGTGTGCAATATAGTTGTAAATGATGAATACTTGGAGCAGGCAGACGAGTTTGTGTATTTGGGAAGTATGTTTACGAGAGATGGAAAGACTGATAGGGATATTGAAAGAAGGGTGAATGCAGGAAACTCCATTAACGGAGGACTGAACGCGGTTGGCGCAAACAAAAGTTGTCCAAGGAAGCGAAGCTAGCAGTCCACAATGGAGTGCTGATACCAACCTTGATGTATGGCAGGGAGGCATGGAGAGGAAGGATGAAAGTAGACTGAATGCTGTAGAAATGAGATCTCTGAGACGAATGTGTGGTAAAACCATGTATGATCGAGTGAAAAATGTTGAGATTCGTAAAGAATGCAAGGCTGATGTAAGCGTAGTGAGCAAGATTAAGAAAGGGACGCTTAGATGGTTTGGGCATGTAGAGCGAATGCAAGAAGAGGGGAGTGTAAGGAGAATATATGACGCGAATGTGAATGGAAGAAGAAGCCGGGGACGCCCGAGGAAGACATGGCACGATCAAGTGAATGAAATACTTGAGTTGGGCCATGTCACAAGTCTGAATAATAGAAGAGAATGTATGAGACCATGTATGAATGTGAATGAAGCAAGAAGTGTATGCCAAGATCGAGTTGTTTGGCGGTCCGTCCTCTCTGCCTACCCCTGCGGGGAAACGGCGTGATGGTTAGTTAGTTGGTTAGTTAGTGTTAAGAGATTTATTCAAAATATCTATTGCTTATATTAGCTGATACTTCGATTTCGTTCCATAAGTATTCTTAAAAATGTTTTACTGTATCATTAGCATTCCAACTGAACTTAGCAGGCTAATAGCCCTGTGATTTCCACATTCCATGCGTGACCCTTTACCTTTGTATAGAGGCATGATCACAGTCCTTCTCCAATCTAATGGGGTGTAACCCTCCTCTAAACACTGGTTAAAAAGTTTGCATAACCATGTGAGAATTATACGGTTATCTCCTTTAAAGTATTCAGCAGCAATATTATTGAAACCAAAAGCCTTACCATTCTTAATACATTTAATTGATCTCTTAATTTCATCCATGCTGATTTTGGGAACATTCACGCCATCACTATCACTCGGGTTGCTTTCGAAGACCTCTTCAAAGTATTTCATCCATCTCTCTTTTATATCTTTCTCATTCGTCAGCACTTTCCATCTTTCGATTTTATCACTTTCACAGATCCGCTTTCTGGACCATTCCGGGACCTTTTGACTTCCTTCCAAAACAGTTTAATATTTTCTTGGAAGTGGTTTGTCATTTTGATCCCCTCTTCCTCTTCCTGGCGTTTCTTTCGTTCATAACACTACATACTGAAAAAACTTCTTATGTAGTACCTTATAGCTTGATGGAAAATGCCGTAAAATAGAATATTAAATAATAATTATAAATGTTTGAAAAAATCTCTTTAATTGTATTGCAGGTCTTTTTTTGCTGTTATTTGGTTGATTCATTTTTTAAATAATTTTCTTAGGTTACATTCACAATTTTTATTTAGAAATACTTTAAATTACGTTTTGCTGCTAGGATTTTGAAATTTATTTTTTGATACAGCTTTCCTTTATTGCGAATTGACATACTCGTATATAATCCTTGTGTAATCTACGGTTTTATTTGTCTTGCTTTCGGTGATTTAATCATAGCGTTTTGACTAGTCAAATTTGAAATATACGTGTTTTAGGTCTTTTTTTTCAAAAATTGTTACACATGGCAAGCATAAAGAAGATAGCTCAAGTAATTTCATCTATTTTCAACAGAAATAGATGGAGATACATTTATTACGAAGAAGGTTGCATAATTCTCTTTAAAAATAGTGATAAAATAGCTATTTAGCACTGCGAACATGGGCAGAGTAGAACACATGGTGGTGGTGGTGGTGGAGCTGCACAGGGTTGTGGGCAAGTTTCAGCACACGGTGGTGGTGGCGGTGGTGGACATGGCGCAGCACAAGGTGGTGGCGGTGGTGGCGCTTCACTGGGTTGTGGACAAGGTTCAACACACGGTAGTGGTAGAGGTGGTGGACATGGCGCAGCACAAGGTGGTGGTGGAGGTGGTGGGCATGGCACTGCACATGGTGGTAGCGGTGGTGGAGCTGCACAGGGTTGTGGGCAAGTTTCAGCACACGGTGGTGGTGGCGGTGGTGGACATGGCGCAGCACAAGGTGGTGGCGGTGGTGGCGCTGCACTGGGTTGTGGACAAGGTTCACCACACGGTGGTGGTGGAGGTGGTGGACATGGCGCAGCACAGGGTGGTGGTGGAGGTGGTGGACATGGCACTGCACATGGTGGTGGCGGTGGTGGAGCTGTACAGAGTTGTGGGCAAGATTCAGAACACGGTGGTGGTGGAGGTGGTGGTGGAGGTGGTGGACATGGCGCAGCACAAGGTGGTGGCGGTGATGGCGCTGCACAGGGTTGTGGGCAAGGTACAGCACACGGTGGTGGTGGAGGTGGTGGACATGGCGCAGCACAAGGTGGTGATGGAGGTGGTGGACATGGCTCAGCACATGGTGGTGTCGGTGATAGATCTGCACAGGGTTGTGGGCAAGGTTCATCACACGGTGGTGGTGGAGGTGGTGGACATGGCACTGCACATGGTGGTGGCGGTGGTGGAGCTGCACAGGTTTGTGGGCAAGGTTCAGCACACGGTGTTGGTGGAGGTTGTGGACATGGAGCTACTAGTAGTGCAGATTGACATGGACACCGTATGCAAGCTGAATGTGCCCCCTAAAACATCAAATAATAATATTAATAACTTTCTCCAGATTAGCAAAAAATCTTTTATAGTTAAATTATTTTTATGATCTTACCTGAGCAGTCAACGCAATAAATGCGTACAGGAAAAAACCACTGAATCTTCGGAAAGCCATCTTGTGGACGTTCTTCGATGAACTGATGCTGATGTTCGGATCTTTTCATCTTTTATACCATTTTCACTAAAGAACCTCGAGTATTCAATATCGGTCACGTTCAAATGCACCACCTTATCTTTTAACAATATAAAGTCTTATCGTATGAATGTATTAGAATGTTAACTATACAATTTTTAAAGCACATTCATAATCTGTCACACGTACTTTGTGGACATTATAATATTTATCGGTTTTACAATTTGAAGTTTTACATTTAATCCCCTTGGAATTTTCGTTTTTACTAGGCACGACGCGTCGCGGGTTCGAATCGCAGAGTGGGCGAGTATTATTAAATTGCATGTACAGTTTTTTTTTACCTTTTCGTACATTATTTTGAAGGGGTTCATTTTAATTAGTCTTTAAAAATGTTTTCAGAAGGCAAAAACAGCTGCCAGAAGTATCGAAAAGGCACTTTTTATGTGATACCACACAAGAATCCCAGCTGCTCCCAACCGTCTGGAGCCAAAGAGACTATGGCATCCACAGTTGGGGTATGTTGTGAGGCTGAAGATTTTGAGGAGGGGAAGGAGATGGTGGAGAGGAAGGTTGGGAAGTACCTGGCTATTAAGTAAAATTTCGTTTCCGAATGGTGGACTTTCACTAGGGCGATACCGACTATATCTACCACTGTGGGACTTGCCGCAAATATACTACATATAATTATAAAAGAATAAATTGAGAAATAACACAATTTGTTCAAATAAAATTTACTTGCGCACATCGGGATTTGAACCCGCGACCTCCGGATTCGCAGTCAAGGATCGTAACCACTCAACCACGGAAACCGTCGAATACATTATATATAAAACTGTTGTTTCAAAACTAGTCAGCCAACTTAATGAAAGTGGTGTATACAAAGTTGAAGTGTTTTATGTTTGGGTTACTTTGAAATTTTTAGTTCAGTAATACTCCACACGTGTCCTGAACTGTCTGAAAGCCTTACTCGATTTCTCGAAATGCTCACAGCGCGCAGCGGTGGCACCTTTGGGCGTAAGTGGGTTGCGAACCGGTGAGTGGCGGGTTCCGGGTGACAGGTGGTTGCTTAGCACATTTCTAAAAATAACTCCATATTGATCACCCGGACCCTGGGGCGGTGTCACACTTCTTTTTTGGGTCATGTAGACTGCCTGTTAAATGGGACAGACATACCTTTCCCAAGATAAAGAGTATCTCGATGCCATAATTTTTTAAGACTACGTCTTTTTAATAAATCAAAAATATTACAGAAAAATAATTTTGTAGAACTGTATTTTATTGCTCAATACTCCAATGACCCCCGCACTAACTGTGTAGTATTGCGAAAACTATGATTAAATAGAAGATTTCTGCAATAAATGACAACCGAAAATGCAGATTTGTTGCCGTTTTATTTTTATTAATTTAATTTGTTTACATTTAAGTTACGTTTTTATTTTTCTTTTACTTGTCAAGTTGATATTAGTTCCCAGCTAGGCAGATTGTCTGTTATAAGGAACAAAATGTGGTACATTTGTGTTTGCAAAACGTAACAATTTTTATTAATTAAGGTAGGTACATGTAAGCTGAAGTTCCCACTATGTTTACCTGGTCGATATTAATTCCCAGGTAGACTGTGCAAACTCTGAAAACTTTGTAAACTGTAAACTCGGCCTGTTCTCAACACAGGTTCTTCTAGTGAGACATTCACAGTTTAACCCTTTTATAACGTTAAGATTACATAAATTAATAAAAAAATACATATTTATTTATTTGAGCCCTAATTGGACTTTACACATTTGGCATTTTACCAGTACAGTGGACACATGTTATTTAATAATTCAGCAATGCATACATATATTTACCATACTTACCATAATAATGTCAGATTTTTTATTTTTTTTATTTTATTGATACTGACATTTAAACTTAAATACCAGTATATTTGATTTTTTTTTAAAGTTAGTTTTCATGGTTAAAATAATTTTCAAAATATCAATTTTTCAAAGGCCGTCAAAATACTCCAAATACATGGCCGGTCGGTTTTGATCAGTTTTGAGGTTAGAATGTCAAATGTCAAAACAAGGATGAGCTTTACCGTACATAATTGTATATTCTATTCATGGTAAACTTTAACTCAAAGAATAATAATAGTTTTGACCATTAACATTATCATAATATCCGTATTGATAAATGGTTTGAGCATGAATACTCTAATTTCTTTCCTGAATAATAGCTGTTTTTATTGAACAACAATTATAGATGTTCTCTAACTTTTGGAAAAATACATATTTAAAATACAAAACAAACTCGAAAAATAATTTTTTTCATAATAATCCAAAAACAGAATGCTCACGTGACGTCAGATGTTCTAAATGCAATAGTACTAACATAACACGGTGTTTTGATGAGCTGATTTCTTGCTCATTTGTAAATAACGATTTATAAATTCCAAGTATAGTTATATATAATGAAAGTTTTATATTCAGAATTTTAGTTTGCTGATCTATATGAATATATATTTTTAAAGTCATATTTATCACTGGAGTTCCTTATTTCAACCTGTTGATTTTCCAAATATTTTTGCCGAAATAAATTTAAATGAGGTATGTTTATATTTTGTTATTAATGTGTTATACTCGTATATGCCTTGAATATCTTTATAATTATTACTCACATGCGGCGAACGGGACTATACAATTGTGATACAGTATTGAAGTTGTCACAATAATAACGTTAATAATACCTCGATATTGATTAATTTACAATAAAATAACTCAAATATAATAGGTCAGGGCTGTCAGTAATTGAATTTATAATTTTTTACAATCAAGATAATTCTGTAATTATTCCACGTTCTGATAATTTAAATAAATTGAGGTGACGTAAAAGATAATTATAATTTGTACATACCCTTGTAATACCCATTCTGAAGTTTATTATATTTTAGGATTTTTTTTTTCTATTGTGAGGGAATGAGTAGCATAGATTAGTGACCATGCTGTTGAGATATATTTGACTCCTAACTGATGATATGTACAATTTTTATTGCCTGTTCTAGGGAATTAGGTGGTGGGTTTACGTTCTGTAGATTTCTTTGTTTTATATACACAAAACATCTCATAATGAACATCAATCTATCGTCATACCCACCGCCATGATCGGGTGGCTGAGTTTCTTTCGTATCAGCATATCACCCGCCATACGAGTATTAAGGCGGCTGACACTTCTCGCGAGATTATAATAAAAGTGTAATTTTTACGACATCTAGTATAACAGCAAAAAAGTGTTTCATTTTGGGGTTCCATACTATGTTGTAATCAATGTTGAAACTTTATGTATGCTCGATATTATCATTATTACCTACTTATTATAACTTACTTATTACTTATTACTATTTACTTCTTATTACTTACTAATTACTACTTATTACTATTTACTTGTAATTTTATTTTCTTAGCTACATTTTATTATTTACTTACTTCTATTTACATAATTTTATCTACATATTATTATTTACCTTTATTTTTATTTTTATTTACATACTATTTACCTATTTTATTATTATTATTACATAATTTTATTTACATAATTTTATTTACTTATTATTATTTACCTATTTTTATTATTATTTACGTATTACTATTTACTTATTAATATTTACTTAATATTTAATGTGTATTATTGTATGCTTAATAATATTTGCTTATTATTATTATTATTTAACTATTATAATCTAATTTTTACTATTTATTTACTCTTATTAACTTATTAATATTAACTATATTTTATTCATTTATTATTATTTTCTTATTAGTATCTATTGATTGTTATTACATTTTAAAGCCGTTCATCTCAACACAGGATTGTCCGAGTGAGATGAGTGGCTAATTTTTTTGCTGTCATAATTAAATTAAAATAAATAAAATAAATACTGTATACTAAGAATCCTCGTCAAATATGCACAAATGTCAATAAAAAATATTAGAAACACAATAAAACCCACATGTCAATGAAGCTTGAAATAAATTAGTATGTAACACATTCATTGACATAAATCAACGTATGTAAATGGGTTAATATTTTTAATTATTTTCGTCCGTTAAGTAGTAGAAATATTCATTCCAACTGTCGAAAAATAAGATAAGATGTAATATGGTTTTTTCCATTCTTAATAATTCTTAATAAATAATATCGCTGACACTCGGGTGAAGGCGGTAGTAACTGCCAGCAAATATTAACCACCTGTGATTGATAATGATCAGTTAATCAGCGTCAACATCGTCAGTGAGTGTCTTCTGTCTACGCCACGATTCGTGGTCGGATCGTGTTATCCAATAGGCAATCAGTTGGAACCGCCGCACAGTAAACCAGGGAATGTATTTAGAAGACCGTGAATACAATTTCAGTCAACCAGTAATTAAAAGATTTTTTTTGACAGGTAACTGAAGCAATTATTTGCATATTTTTAAATGCAGAACGGCCCTAACGTCTAATACTTCTTTCTCGCGTAATTCAGTTCATTTAGGCGTTCATTGCATACTGTATCGCAGACGGTTTATTGAGATAAATATTTTTAAGGGACAGCCTCTCTTAATTATAGTATCTCATTCGTAAGACTATAATAGCACACATCCTCAATAATTAACAAGAGATTTTTAATTTTAATTTTTTTTTTATAATTTTAATTTTTTTTAATTTAATGTAAATCAAATTTAATAATGCTAAAATTAAATTCTACAGGTATTTTTAGTGTTTTTATTATTGTGACAGCTGTTTCAGCGTTCAAGGCCATTTTCAAACTGCGTTTAATCCACATTGTCTAGTAGAATTGAATTTGATGAAGTGTAAGTGAGTGAGAGTATAGTTATGTTTTGATTCTGTTTAGAGTGACTTTTGGTTACTTGAATGTTTCTACCAAAATTTTCCCATTTAATAGAATAACAGTATCATCTGCAAAGCTAATGATTTCGCCTCCACACTCTATGTGATATGGGTCATTTATGTAAATTAAGAACATTAACGATATAAAAAGGGAAATATTTTACCAAGGAGTAAATCATACATACGTTAAGTTTAGTGTTTTTGGTGTCGATTTTTTAACATCTTCTAAATCCGTCGCCATCCATCGTCGCCTCCGAACCTTTTTTCCCCGAAAAGCGGAGTCAGGCAGAGGGAGGCTGCACGTCCCGAGTATCGTTTAAGATGATATACTCGTACATGGACGACCTCACCCTTAGGTTAAACAATGCTGGGGTCTGTAATATGAGGACAATGTGTCAATATAGTACTGATGGCACCATCAATAACGGGACTGAATATCCCCAAGAAGATTTGTGAAGTGACCGCGCACGAAAGTAACTTGAGATAGAATCATTAAAAAAAACAGCTCTGTGAGTTATCAAAAACGGGAGGGCCCAAAAACATTTTCAATGGTAAGCTTCTAACCATGATTACGAATCCGAAGGTCGTGGGTTCAAATCTCGGCGTGCGCAAGTTAATTTTATTAAATTAATTTCTGTAGTTTCACAATTAATTAATTAAAAATAATATATAGTATATTTGCGCACGTTCCAGAGTGGAAGATTCTCTCAGTATCGCCCTGGTGAAAGACCACCATTCAGAATTGAAATGTTGTTGAAATGGCTTTTAGCCGTGTTTGTTGACCAGATCTGAATAGCCAGGTATTTTTCCACCTTCCTCTTCCCCTTCTCCTTTCCCTCCCCAATACCTTCAGCCTCACAACATTCCCCAATTGGGGATGCCATAGTCTTACTGGCTCCAGACGGTTGGGAGCAGTTGGGACTCTTGTGCGGTACTCATATAAAAAAATAAAAAAAACATACTTCCCAAATACGCAAGCTCATCGACCTGCTCCAAGTATTCGTCATTCACAACTATATTGTTTTCGTACTCTCTCTTTCAAACACCATGACTTTAGACTTACTTACATTCATCATTAGTTAATTTTTCATGCATATTTCATTCATCCTAGATACGAGGGACTTTTATGTTGTAAATTTATTTATTTTTCTATTTACGGTATTACTTTGTATGAAATGGTTTTTTTTTAATGTTTTATTATTGAACGACGTTGATTCATGTTGTGCTCCAATTATAGCATTCTGGACCACTGTGCTGGAGCCGATGTATCTGGTGGGGGCCGGAAGCAGATTGTGATCAGTATTATTGGTTGTTTATTACCTCCTCGTGCGAACCACGGGGGGTGGCGCCTTCTACTGGCACAAGGGACTGGGTCTGGAATTGGAACACGGGTAAGGAAAGGATACATCGTCAACACATCTACAGTAGTGCTGAATTAAACAAATATAACTAGCCGTTGGAAATAACAGCTAGATGCCGTCAACGCTCAACCCCATTGAAAACAATTTGATTTATAAAATAAGTAACCAGAAATTCAACGCTATTATATTTAATTCAACGCAAGCCGAGACTATGTAGTAAACTTGACGCCAACTAAACTTGGGTTAACTGTAAGAAATAGGATGTATTTAGAACCCTACGTACTTTGTTTTTACAAAAAATATTTTTTGAATTATAATTTTTTTTAATAATGGTGTAATAATTTACACTTCTTGTAAGATATCGTTCGTAATTTTGAATGGTATTTTCGTTATGTATCTTCCAAGTTTCTGGATTATTAATTATTGTTATTGTGGAACACCATCTAATTTATTTTTAGAAATGTATAGTATTTAAATCAAATTTAATCGTGCAGTTGCGACGTTAAAAGCAATTTTCAAACTCTTGTTGCGTCAATTTCAGATGACTTACTCACATGATTTTATTTAGCCCCAACAAAATAAAATAGAATTATGGTGTTTGAAATATGTATTTTCTATAAAAACCGATTTACTCAGAAAATAATTGTGATAATTAAAATTATCTTTTCTGTGTGGTATTTACAGTTCAAATCTGTTTTCCCGCTGTAATGATGGCAGGTTTTCCTTAACTTTTTTCAATAACCCACCTCCCTCTTCCCCTTCCCCTTCTCCTTCCCCTCCCCAATACCTTCAGCCTCACAACATTCCCCAATTGGGAATTCCATAGTCTCACTGGCTCCAGACGGTTGGGAGCAGTTGGGACTCTTGTGCGGTATTCATGTAAAAAAAAAAAAAAATAACGTGAACTAAGTAGTGGTTAAAAAAATCGTTTTTTTTTATTAACGTTATATTAGGATCATTAGTTCTCTGTGGTTTTGGATTTCCTTATCCGTTATTTTGCTGTATTTGTAGACCTTCCTATCCGCTACACCCGATACGTAGTACCTAGCGTCAATCCACTTTGCCGGTGGTAAGTAAAACAACAGTTGTTGATTTGTTGACTGTTGTCGTTATACCAGTATAAACGCCCCAACGTTCCGACAGTGAGAACTCAATAACGTTGGGATTCACTAATATTATTAGATTTGATATTTACAATTTTTGTTAGTATTTGCGTCAACGTCTACGTTATTTCCAACGGTTATATTCAACAGTTGACAAATGCCGATGATAATGGCGTTGGCGTTTTTTATAAATGTCGTCAACGCCCAGTACTAGTTTAATGCACCGCTAGGGGTGAGGGCGGTGACTGTAAGATATCATCGATATTCGATCGCGTGGAAAACATGTGAGTTAATAAATATTTACGCCCCAAAGGTTTTTCTTGGTCGGTGTTATTTGAAAAGCAATGTATCATCATTTATCATTTTCTAGACCTATCCAAAATAGATTAAAGATAGAGTATCAGAGTTATTTTAGGAATATTATTAATACTTGTACAACTAAACCACAAAGTTGTTGGAACGTAGGATCAATGACAGCAAAGTTTATTATATGCTGTTACGTACAATATTTATTCTGCGTAATGATACTTCTAAACTAGCTAACCATTACGCCGTTTCTCCAAAGGGGTAAGCAGAGAGGATAGACTGCAATACAATTCTAACTTGGCACACGCTCCTAGTTTCATTTAAATTCATGCATCCTCCCATGCTGATATTCTAATCCAATTCAAGTATTTGATTACCTTGGTTATGTCATGTTTTCCTCGAACATCCCCAACTTCTTCAGCCGTTCACTTTTGCGTCATATATTCTACTTACACTGCTTTCTTCATTCATCCGCCCTACATGTCCAAACCATCCTCTCATAAGCGTCCTCTTCTTAAACTTATTTTTCTTGCATTATTTCTGAATCTTCAGATTGGTAACACGGTCATATGTACACGGTTTTACCACACAAACGCCTCAGGAATGTGGGAAAATAACACAAATTTCAGTTAAATTACTAAAGCTCAACTCCATTGTCTTGTTTCATCCCTATTATTTTAAGAAGATTTAATCAAACACATTCCAAAATATCGATCTTCAGATAAATACCATTCCTACATTGACAACTTTTGACGTAACAGCCGTCCGCGGCCTACAGATGGCAGCCGCTGCCAATCAGAGAGCCAATCAAGCTTTGTTTATGCCCGTCTACCAGGGGACAGGGACAGGGGACAGGGACTGAGAGATAATAGGATATCATACACTCACCATCAAAATAATTACACAGTATTATGTTGTTGTGTGTGTTCTGTGGCCAGATAGTTCCAGTTTAACATGTGCAATATGTAGATATTTGTTAATACCACATACATATATCTGACCGCGCGTATAAGGGAGTGGTGGATCATGTACACAATACACGATTGTCATAAAATGCAGTAATGATAGTGCCAATATTTCAAAATAAATATGGTCAACGAACCCTTGAATACATTGTACCATTTATATTTAACAAGTTGCCATACGAATTTAAAAACAATTGCGCTATGATGAAATTCAGTGATGTTAAAGTGTTGGCTTTTGGAAAGTAACCTTGTGTATTGATGGTAGCAAATATGACGTTATGTATAGCTCCTTGATAGCTGTGGGTATCTTTAAAATTATTTAATTTTTACTATTATATTAAGTCTATCCTCACTGACAAAACTTAGTTTAGTTTATTTCGCAATTTGTTTAATACTTGCTAATATTTTGATATTTTTTAAATATTATTTAAATAGATATTCGTATAATGTGATTGGAGTCTAGTATCTCTATAACAAAACTGTTACGCTATTTTCATAATAAAAAAATTCTAACTTGTGCACATCACAACATGCATGCACGCTACATTTATATGATGATTGTTATTTATTATTGTATTATATAATATTGTTTAACTAAACTCCTGCTGACAAGCTACTTGCAGTGGCTTAGCGGGTATCCCATTGTATGTAATTAATATTGTACAATAAAAAAATGTAATTTATTTTCCAGTAATTATACTTAAGTAGTTGACAATGAATACAGTTTTTCTCATTTAGATCACCGATACACTGCATTTTATTGATTTCCACATATTTATTTATATTTGTTTTGAATTGATCTAGGTCAGAGATTCTCAACCTTATCTACCCATTTTTGGACTATATTTTAATCAATTTTTCTCCTTACGCGACCATCTGATGAAAACTAAATATATACACTGTCTCTGTCTATGTCTCATTTCCGCGGTCGACCTATACGTCGACACGGTCTTTTCATCACCCCTGTTTTCCTTTATGATTTTATGATGTTGCTCTTGATAAATATTTATATGGATATTTTAAATATTACATTATGAAGTGCATAATACAATACTTAAAATATAAGACAGTGTAATATGCAAGCACTGAACAACCATAAATTCATTTGAATTATATTCTTTTTAAATATGCCAACACTACAAGATAAAAGACGATCAGCCTGCACTCTGTTTAAAAAACAAATCTTCATTCGCTTTCCTGCTTCTTGCTGAATCGGTCGTGTTGTAGAACATACTAGTAACTTGTTGATTTGCATTTGCATCACTTCTAGTTTATAAATTTACCTTCTGAATTTTGTACGCGTTGAGAAATAAATCAATCAAATGGTGACCCTTCTTTTATTAATATCTCCGCGACAATCTTTAACGAAAGCGCTTGGTAAGTATACACAATACACACCACACCACATACCGTCGAACACGTGTAATACAAATAACCCTATCGTTAAATCGGCAACCTTCCGACGTGATTAATTAATTAACTAATTAACTGTTACACCAATAAACCCCTTCGTTAAAACAGTAAAGAAAATTTGAATACTTTTTTTTAATACATCAATAAATGATTAAACAAAATCACAATCAGAATAATTGAACAGTTCATTTTGTTGAATGATTCTTTCATAAAGACAGTTTTGAACAAGGAAAGTTTATTAAAAACATTTTTGTTGCCCTCGCCCCCCATTCCATCCCTTTACCGCCCGCTTGTAGCCCTTCATCGCCTCTCATTTGCCATGTAGGCAACAACCGCCCCCTCCAATATCTTCGACTAAAGCGCACTTGAGGTGAACCTTCATAAAACTACGCTATAGAAATTAAACCCTATTATATTGGGCGGGGCAGATACATTGCTTCTATACAGTATGTTTCAAGCATTTTATTCGACTCCAGAAAAGAATGTTTACTGTAATGGAAAGAACACCCTGAAAAATATACCAAATAAATGTAAAATATTTTCGAATGGCATGTTTTAATATTTTATTTTCCATCGTATATAATTGATGTCCCTTTCTTAGAAAAAAAATTAAAATGTAAAACAAATGCATTAGGCTGTTTCTCAGTAACGTTTCCCAAAAACATTAGTGTCTAAAGTGTACAGTTGAGGTTTTCCACCACTTTTAAACCCCGGTATAAATAACTTACGGTTACTCCTTCAGGGTGCACGTCAGAACTCAATTTAAAAAAAACAATTTTAAAGGTCCCTGCATAGCTGTCGCATAGAAGGAGGTTAGTCACAAACGCACATCAAATTGTCGACAAAGATACTTACGTCGACAAAGGATCAGTTGAGGTTGAGGTTAAGATCGAAAGTGATCACCTAATACACACAGTTCTACTAATGTTATTAACTACTATAATTTTATTACCCTTAATGAGTGGAAACCAAATACATAAAAAAACAAAAGAGGCCAAATTTAGGCGGAGGTATCAACCTCTAAACTTTGGATGTCACGTGTGACAAATCTATCAGCTGTCATGCCAGAGCTTTTATTTTCCAAATTGATTCCAAATATTAATGAAAAATTTTCACCTTCCGCAAAATAAGATAAAAAAGCCTTATTTAAAAAAAACACACAAAATACCTTTCTCGTTTGCAGATCATTGACCTTTGAATTCGGAAAATCAAACAATTCCAATAATTCGATTGAGTGACTCCAAATAACGAATTAAACCCGTGAATCGGACCTGACAGTTGTCTATAAAGCTTTTCAGAACCACTCGGGGGCCATAATTCTAACAATTCGCCATAATTTCGTTCCATCCATTTTCACGGTTCGATGGATTTTCCAATTCTGATGAAAATCTCTTAGGGATACAGATTTAACTTGGTATTTTGTTTAGAGAATAGAAAATGGTTTTTGATGGAAGTAAAACATTATATTCAACTTCCTGCCCTTGTTTTATTCTCGTCGGGGACTCATCGCATCGACAAGGCGTCTTCAGTCGTATCTGTCCCGCGCTACTTCAGCGAATTCCGTTCATCGTAGGCTTAGCTTCTCTTTGCACAGCCTCTGGAGTAGTTTTTCCTAACTATATCTGGGGCGGCCCACTGAACGTCTTTCCTCTGAAATAGCACCCAGAGTTTACAGCGAAATTATTCTTAATTTATTTATTTATTTTGCAAAAACAGTTATAAACACAAATACAATGCAAAAGCGATAAAAAATTACAAAAATATATTTATCATAATTATATAATATATAGGTAAAACAAAAATAGTTTTATAAAGGTTGTAAGTAGGTATATAATATTTATTTAATATCAACGGTATAAATATACCATAAACGATAATTATATGTCACAGTTGACTACAACCATAGGAATATATCACACATAATTTTAAAAGGTAGCTATTAACTGTGGCATTAGGTCGTACAATGACATCAGAGAGTATATAAAGAATAAAATTTCATGAAGGATATAAAAGTAAAAGACTTAGGTACATAAAAAACGTATAGTTAACTTAAGTTATATTAATACTGATTGAAAATACATATTTTATATAATATATTGATTGGTTTTTGGGTTTAATTCGTAGAACTCCATTTATTTATTTATTTTTAATTTAATATAAATCAAATTTAATAATGTTATTATTAAGTTCTGCAAGTATTTTTAGTTTTTATTTTTGTGACAGGTTTTAAGTTTTTACTTCCAGAACTTCATAATAACATTATTAAATTTAATTTATATTAAATTTAAAAAAAATAAAAAATTATAGATGATATAGCCTCTCTATAGATGATATAGCGTATCTATTACTAACTTCATGTAATCTAGGTACAAGCGAGTGTTTGTAATGCTCAATCCTGGCGTTATTGCATTTAAAAAGTGTTTTGGAACGAGTTGCTCTCGTAGGTATATGAAGTTGAATGAGTTTAATTAAATCAGGGCTGTCTATTATAACATAATGGCTAGTTTGGGCTTAAAATTATTGTAGGTCATGTGGAAAATATCCACATTTCCCGCCAGGCGGTTAATTAACCTAGTAAGTCTTCCCAGAGGCATCATCATTGGTAAGTTATTTCTGAATCTAGGAAGAAATAGAATCCTGTGTTGGCGGCCTCGCGTGAAATTATCAGGCACATAAAATCCTATTTCAGCCGGGATGTGAGGTATTGATAATATATCGTTCAAGCATTACATAGCCAAGCCGCCTAAAATGCGACTTTTCTATGAAGACTGGATTGATGCTAAACTCATATCGGATCCTCAAGACTCCTATTCGATCCCATTTAGTAGCTCGTGTCGATCCTCTTAAAAATCTCATTTCAGCAGGTTGTACCCCGAAACGTATTTTCTCGTTTTCCAGATCCAAATTTGATGACCGTCTTTAAGGATGGAGCGATACACAGATTTGTACATTGCCTACTTTGTTCGGATACTAAGCTTTGCTTTTCTTAACATTGAACTGTAAAGAGGACGGATCACAAAATTTTGACCATAAAGTATTTAAAAAAATGTAACTAAAACGGTTAACATATTTACATGACGAGACAAAATACTTACACTTTTACACGTCATTGCGAGTATACTGTCTCACTTGCACTCATCTATCAGTGACATATTACACTAAACAATCGTCTTAAGCAAATAAGCATTTTTCATATCGTTAGTCGAAACTTATTAAACTTTTTTTGTTAGGTGGGATTATGGCATCACCATTTGAGTTATGTTGTGAGGCTGGAAGTTATGAGGAGGGGATTGAGATAGGGAAGAGGAAGGTTGTGGAGTACTGTTCCAATCTCGTCACTAAGTATCATATCTTCCAATCCGGAACGAGGGGCAAATATAAGTAGGTACATCTTAAACATTTATTTCATAGATTTCAGTTTTTAAGGGTGGTTTTCACCAGGACGATACTGAGAGTATTAACTCCTCTCAATACTTAACAAAATTTCCCAAATGCGGAAGCTAAAGATTCGCTTTCTAAAGGTAGAAATAACATTATATATATGTTATATGGTACCTACAATTTTTCATTTTTTTAAACACATTTTCTAGATCACAATTTTTCTCAGCTTCATTAACGTGCCGGGGGAGTGCAAGCAATTATGTAGGATGGGTGTAATTCTTTATATTGGTCTAAGTGGTGTGGGTGGGATTGGGTGGGAGTAGGTCATATGGGTGGCGTGAAAGCCAGAGAGGTCATTTGTCGCGCGAGGGTCGCTTTATAAATTGGACCAAATTTGTTCGGCGCTGCGCTACATCCAATCAGCTCTAGCGTCTCGTTGATGTCAGGGGGAGAGTTGTGTCTACGGGAGGAGTGCTGAAGATTTATTTTTATTTTTTATTATTAACGGGTAGTATATTATGAGGGAAAGAAATTTGTAAATTTTCATCCATATAATTACATTTTTAATACAAAGGGCACCCCTATCGTCTAGAGTTTGTAAATGTTCTTCCTTATAATTAAATTTTAAATGCAAAGGGCCACTATCATCTAGATGTAAATATTCATACTTATAATTCAATTTTTAACGCAAAGGGGACCACTATCGTGTAGAGTTTGTAAGTGTTCAACCTTATATTTAATTTTTAAAGTCTCATTAACGTTGTGGTTTACACATTGTATTCGTGGATGGCAATTGAATAACAATGTGATGATATTCCATTCAGAAGACTTGGAACACGAACAATGGATGGTTGTGTGATGTGAAATGTGATGGGAAAGGGAAGTGAGATGGGATTACGGTATCCGCTGTGGGATTAGATATCGATATATTATATGAACGCTGCTAGTCTGGGTGTCGTGATACTCATGCCGACATTACGATTATGAGACAAAATCAAAATATATACATATATTTTACATGTACTTACGGGTTATTTTTTATGAAATAAATTAATTAAAAAATATACTTAGTATTCACCACTTTATTAAAATACACTGATATCTATTAATCTAAGAATAGGCAAATTATAAATATGAACAAAAATCGATTAAAGTAGGTTAGTAATTAATTTATATTAGAAATTAAAAAAATGTATATTTTTACTATTAATATTAATATGAAATTAAATTCAAAATATATTTAAAAAAGAAAGATTATTTATTAAATTAAATTAACTATTAACTCTTTTTCTGATTTCTAAAATTTCAAATTTATTTAATTGGAAACTGGTTGTATTTGTATGTAAACTTTTTAAACCTTTACTTATATCAAATTAATGATTAGTTTCCTAAATATGATTTGCAAATTCAGAATAGTTGTTATTATTTAAACACCTTAGGTATTCCTTAATTGTAATACTGAAATTTTTAGAAGTCTTTCCTATGTAAAAAATAGTTCCAATCGTTACGAATTAATTTATAGACCCCCGATTTTTTTTTAAATATCCATATCTTTGTTATTTAAAATATATATTTTAAATTTATTATTAGTATAAAAAGCTGGTTGCATAGTATTTGGGATGTTTTTAATTATTAAATTTGAGGTATTATTATTTAAAAACAATATTTTTCTCCACTCCTTTACTAACATCGTTGCAATCTGTTTAATTATATTTAATTATTTGTTAAAATTATTTTTTGATAGAGGTACATTAACTAATCTACTAAGAATGGAATGAAAAGCTGATAATTTTAGAACCAAAAGGATGATTAGAAGTATTATGTATAACGATGTCTGTATAAGTATCTTTACGATATATATTAAATTCAAATTGATTATTTACAATAGAAATATTTAAGTCCATGAAATAAATGCTAAAATTTTGTCCTATTTCTATGGTGAATTTAATTTTTTTATGGATTTTATTTATGAAATTAATAAAATACTAAGTTGACTTTCAGTACCAGTCCATATACAAAAAACGTCATCTACATATCTTTTCAAAAAATAAACATATTTTAATAATAAAACAGAACTATTAAAAATGTTAATCTCTAAATTGTTTAAAAATGTATCAGCTACTAAAGGGCTAGAACCTATTGCTAAGCCATCCCTTTGTTTAAAAATAATATTATTAAATTGAAAATTGTTTTAAAAGAACATTAATAACTTAATATAAATCCTTTGACAAGTTTTTAGAAATATTCGATGAATTTAGTAAAATATTCACAATAATTTGCATTCATCTAGCCGAATAATAGGAAATAAATTGAATACACCAAATGATACTAAAAGTGCATTATTAGGGATATCTAAAGATTTTAAATGATCAACCAATTCTAGAGAATTTTTAATTTTATGTTTAGGTTTGAAAACATTGCTATCCAAAATTATTCTATTAATTGTAGATGCTAAATTATAACTAAGGGCGTTACAGTTAGAAACTACGGGTCTAATGGGTTGATTAATTTTATGAATTTTTAGTAGCTATATAATTTACGAACTTGAGGGTTTCTTAAGGTCAATGTATTATTATTATTTTTTTAATGGTTTTTTTACTCATACTAATGACAAGTTTTGTTTGCCTATCAGAAATTTGACGTACTGTACGAAATTGTGGAATTCGTAAAAAATAAACGCTAGTACGCTCTAACGTTTGGTGTCCCCCTGCCTGGAACCTCTAGATACCTAAAAAGGTTTCACCACGCTGCAAAAACGAGCAATCCGTCTGAAACGAGTCACTTCCTACTATCTGGAGGTCAGGAGTCCGGTCATAAATCGTCCTTCTTTGTGATGACCTCTTTTGGCGGCAGAAAGTGATATCGTTCGGATGAGGTGATATAATTTTTTTTTTTTATTTATTATATTATATACGCCCTATATGGGCTTTTACATATTTAGTTTATAATATTCACACAGGTGCAAAACACATTTCAGTAACTGCACCAAAAACTAATAATGCACAGTAACAGAAAAAATAAAAAATAACGGGTCCAATATCCACCAAGTCAATACTGACATTGATAACAAATAAGTAAATAATGTTAAAAGTTGTAGTTAACAATAATTTATAAACCAGGCAGAAACAAATCACTCATCCTCCTTTTGAAATTTTCCAAGTTTAGATTATTGTTAAATACATCCATATCATTTAAGTATTTGTTACCAAGACTGTGTAAGCGTTGAATTGGTGAATTTAAGCTATAGTTAGAACGGGATAAAGATATGTAGAAAGTTAATGTCTGTCTTGTAGTTCGATTGGGTATGTACAAGTTTATTAAATGCAGGAGTTCAGAACAATTTAATTTACAGTTTAACAATTTTAGTAAAAAGGTTAGGTCGTTAATTTTCCGTCTGTTTTCTAATGTTGGAATATTTAAAATATTCATTAACGATGGGTAATTTATGTGCTCTAAAGGTATGTTTACTTTAAAATTTATGAAACGCAAAATTTTTCTTTGAATTCTTTCAATATTGTGAATATGTATTTTGTAGAAAGGCGACCACACTATGGAATTATGTTCAATTAAACTTCTAACTAGGGCTATGTACAATAATTTTATTACTTGTAACGATTGAAAATTTTTATTGTTCTTAATATAAATCCTAAAGTTTTCATACCTTTATTTACAATTTGTTGAATGTGAGCAGTGAAATTTAGTTTCTCATCCATTATAATTCCGAGATCTCTCATTTCTGTAACTCTTTGTAGATTAATTTGATTTACTGAATAGTCAAAAAAGAGAGACGTTTTCTTTCTGGAAAAGGTTAGAGTTTTACATTTTCAACATTTAGATATAAATTGTTTTGTGAGCACCAGTTATTTAGCATGTCAATATTAAACTGAAGAATTTGACAGTAGTTTGAATCAGTTATTTCTCTATATAATTTAATATCGTCGGCGAATAGCAAAACTTTGACACCTTTAAAGCCGTTGACTATGTCGTTTATAAAGACAAAAAATAAAACCGGACCAAGGTGACTACCTTGCGGTACGCCACTAGTAGCAGAAAACGATTTGGATATAAAAGATTTTATTTTAACAAACAAGGTTCTATCTGATAAGTAACTACTTAACCACTTTAAAATATTTCCTCCAATTCCCAGGGCATGAAGTTTTCGGATCAGTACTTTGTGAGATACTTTATCAAAAGCCTTCGAGAAATCAGTGTATATACAGTCAACTTGTTTATTTTTTGCAAATGCCTCCAATATATAGTTTTGAAAAAGTAATAAATTTGTTGTAGTTGATCTACCTTTGATGAAGCCATGTTGTTGGTCATTTATTACTTCTATTAATGTGGGATATATTTCATCCAGAACCAGAGATTCAAAGATTTTGGGTAATACAGATTGTATGCATATTGGCCGATAGTTTGAAATGTCAGTCTTGTCACCTTTTTTAAATATAGGGATAATAAAGCTGGATTTCCAGTAGATGGGAAAATATCCAGACGACAGGAGATGGTTAAATAGAATGCTCAGTGGCTTAGACAATACAGAGGAGCATTTTTTAGGAAAATTGGCGGAATGGTGTCCGGGCCTGCAGATTTGTTTATATCTAGGGAACATAATTTCCTTTTAACAGATTCTTCCGTGATGAAGCAATTGGTTAAATGTGTGGTTTTTTTAAAAGTGTATGAGGGTATATTTTCTTCTGGTGTTTCATCATCATATACATTTTTGAAGAAATCTGAGAAAAGATTGCAATATCTTGTGTACAGTTGGCGTATTTATCATCCATATGCATTTCTGGTGGATAGTCAGTACTATCATTGTTTATTTTTTTAAGAAAATTCCAGAGATTGTTTGATTTTAAAGCTGTGTTCTCGATATAATTAATATGTGATTTGTAACAGATTTTAGAGAGTTCTTTGCATTTTTTTCTAGATTCACTGAAATTTGAATAGTCAATTTTTGAGTGAGTTTCTTTGAATTTTTTGTGAAGTTTTTTGTTGTTGTTGTAATGTGGCTATTAAATTTGATGAAAACCAAGTTGGATATTTATGGTTTTTAGGAATATATAGTGGTACATATGAGTTGATGGTGCTAGAAATTATTGAATATAAGTTTTCTAAAGACTTGTCAGTGTTCATGTCTGACAAAAAAGACCAGTTGACCTGAGAAAGATGGTAATTTATAGAATCAAAATCTGCTTTTTTATAGTTTAGAGTTTTTTTGACGGGTTTTGGTTTGACATAACATACATTTAAATTAATATGAAGAGGGGGGTGATGATTATCAACCGGTAAGATTGGATCATTACATTTTTCAATTTGCAAGTTAGAGTAGTTAGATATAGCTAGATCTAGTAGACGATCGTTTGTGTTATATATAAAGTTATGCTGGAAAAGATTTAAAAAAATTTGTCATATCTAAAATCTCACGTGCACGATCATTTTCACTTTCATTTACAATGAAACCACTATCACTAGAATTCCATTTTAGGTTAGGGAGGTTGTAATCCCCGAGAATAATAATTTTAGAGTTGGGGTATTTATAGAGTAAATGTTCTACATCTTCACTGTGACTTCGGTAGTTTTCGGCATCAGAGAGTGGTGGTGTGTACAAGGTTGCGATTATTATTTTTTCTACAGTGGTATCAATTTGTATGAATAGTTGTTCCAGTGTGTTGTTTTTAGTTTTGAGTTTTCTTGATGTTAGTTTCTTCTTTATTGCAATTAGTACTCCGCCGCCCCTTGTTTGCCCCAAGTTAGAGTAGTTAGATATAGCTAGATCTAGTAGACGATCGTTTGTGTTATATATAAAGTTATGCTGGAAAAGATTTAAAAAATTTGTCATATCTAAAATCTCACGTGCACGATCATTTTCACTTTCATTTACAATGAAACCACTATCACTAGAATTCCATTTTAGGTTAGGGAGGTTGTAATCCCCGAGAATAATAATTTTAGAGTTGGGGTGACTTCGGTAGTTTTCGGCATCAGAGAGTGGTGGTATGTACAAGGTTGCGATTATTATTTTTTCTACAGTGGTATCAATTTGTATGAATAGTTGTTCCAGTGTGTTGTTTTTAGTTTTGAGTTTTCTTGATGTTAGTTTCTTCTTTATTGCAATTAGTACTCCGCCGCCCCTTGTTTTAGAGCTGGATTTAGAGTTTCTGTCACAACGGTATATGGTATATATTTTGGAAAATTTTGGTTTGGAAGGATGATTATAATAAGCAATGATTTTATTTGAGAGATACATTGGAACTATCATGTTTTTTTACAGAATGTCTCAAGGCAAACAAACTTTCGATGTTGACAACGAGGTTGATGTGGAAGAAATAATATAATTTTTAATATCAGATGAACTGGAAAATATAAAAGACTTAATTGATTATACTGACTTAACAAAAACCTTTGCAGAAAAGTCTATAACCCTACAAAATAATGTATCCCACGTATGCATTGCGACTAATCGTGATTCATTCAGTATTTAACTTCAAGAAAATAACGGTTTTTTTGTGTATAACTTTGCATATGATTTTATAAACGTTATTACAACCTCATTATTTATAAGTTCTTACAAAACGTACTACTTTAAAAAAAGTAACTACCTAAGACTGAAAATTTAGGTTTTACGTATTGCGTTTTAAGTCCGTTATTAAGTTCTCTATTTTAAATTCTTCATTTATTACTTTTATTTTTTCAATGTATTAAGACTAAAAAATCAGGAAAAATGCATAGAATACTGACATGTTTTTAATTCTAACATACTAAGTTTTGCCTATTGCAGTCCCTGCAATTGGTTTGTATATATTTAGAATATGTTGTAATGTGGATGAAGCAAAGAGTGTGTGTGTTAGAAATAATTTTTATAATGAATATTAGGAAAAATATTTCTACTCACCCTCCTGCCCCTGTCCCTGCCTCTGCCCCGGCCCCTACACCTACACCTACACCTACACCTACTCGTACTCCTACACCTACTCCTACCCCTATTCCTACCCATATTCCTACCCATATTCCTACCCCTATTCCTACCCCTATTCCTATTCCTACACTAATCCCTACCCTACCCCGACCCATAGTCATTTTATTTCAATAAATTTATTTTGGATAATATTTTCCCTTAAAGGCATCAGGCATATCTCATAAAAAGGGACCTAAGAGCTAACTGCTAAGTTTGGGGTGTAAGTAAAAAAACAGCACCATATAAAATTTGAAAAATTTCGTAGGAAAAATGGTTGTTTTCTATCAATAAATGCATTTTTAATGATTTTTTTTACCTTCTAATTATAATCAAAAAATATTATTTTTATGGCACCGTCTTCTTCGGAAAATCGCCTACACATTAAAAAAAAATGGTGATTTTATTTTAACAAAGTTTTTTATTTTAAATATTCTAAACTAACTAACTAACCATCACGCCGTTTATCCGCAGGGGTGGGCAGAGAGGATGGACCGCCAAACAACTCGATCTTGGCATACACTTCTTGCTTCATTCACATTCATACATTCTCTTCTATTATTCTGACTTCTGTCATGGCCCGACTCAAGTATTTGATTCACTTGATCGTGCCATGTCTTCCTCAGGCGTCCCCGGCTCAAAATAATTAATTAATTATAATTAATTCTACCTTCAAAATAATCATTTCATACTATCCCGGTAGGTACCTGAAAAAATGGGTACCTATCCAATAAATAAATTAGAATTCTTTAATAGATTACGTTTTCTAATTATCTTCATTTCATTGGCAACACATTGACTAAAAGTCCTGGAAACTCAAAGGAAACTTGAAAACACCGCGAACACTCCGTACGAATCTTGTGGTTGAAATTAGAACCAACGCAGAACTAGAATGGATTTTAAATTTTCCAAGAGAACTGGAGAGGTAAAAAAAAAATTATACAAAAAAAACTTAAATGATGTTATAAAATTAAACCTACTACTACTAATACCTAACCTAAACTACTCAGAAAAATTAAATATTTTTCTTAAAAGTTGGTATTATCAGTATTTTTCAACAAAATAATAATAATCATAGTCCCAATTGATTAGGAAAATCACTCTATTAAATGAAGTGTTTAGATTAACAACTTTGCTGATGAAAAAATCACCCATCGGTAGGACGTACAGTGATGATAATATAGTACAGCCAATAGAACCGTAAGCGCCAAAGGGAACTTTATTAATAGGCTATTTAAATTAAGCAATATGGGAAAATTTTATTAGGTATTTGATCCCAGGTCAAGATCTATTTATGAATACCACATCACCGAAAGAATTTAGATTCATATCAAAGATAAATTATGAATGAAGCAAGTTGGCTTTTTTCGTGTGCTGAATTATAACACCAAGGGGCACCGAACATTGAGTACCGAAACATTCAGGAATAATTATTTGGTTATTCAATATCCATTTAATTTTGCACCTAAAATTATAATTCTATATATTAACCTTTGGAATGCCGAGCTCCCGCGGCCTAATATTTCCGTAGTGTGTGTGGCGAGGGTAAAATTTTACGCCCGGCTCGCTGTACACCGGGTAAGTCTATTTCCGTAACAACTTAGTGCAAAATGATGTTTTTCTAAATTGTACCGTCTTACCAGATAATGTGTATATGTATTTATAAAAAATATATGTATTTATCATAAGTAGTTTCCCCAGAATAGCTACTTATATTCTACATACATATATACGAAAAGAAAGCATGGTTATACATTGCCCAGCAGATACGCCGGAGTTCAACAGATACAAATTTTGCATAGGCAATTTCGGCGCACTAGAAGTTAATCTACTAAAAATAATGTAAAAAGACGCATTTATAAAACACAAAATAAAGGACAAATTTAATAACATAGAGCTATTGAACTATACATTTGTTGTTAGATGTCACATATATTAACATATTTTTATATTACTCTGAAGCTAGCAGGATCCGACAGAGACAGGATTGGCAAAGAAGGACTGTCACCATATACCCGATAGGGCGACGGTGTCATGACGCAACAGGTTAAGAATGGCATGAACGGTGCTAGAAGCAATGGAATCTCCCTCCTGAAAGAATTGTCTCCAAACATGTTTCACATGAATTCTTCATATATGTATTTAAATTAAATCAAATCTCTCGGGAAATCACTAAAGGGGAGCTAAATGAATAATTCATTTACTACTACAACTGTTTCCAAGACTAGGGACAGATTTTGAACACAAATTACTTTTAATTTCAAACACATATCACATTAAAAATTCACAGACATGACGCATTATCATTTGCCCACTTTGGTTTGGCCATGTTATTTTAATTGTTGAGGTGAAATTCCAATGATATTTTCAATGGCATTCATAAAAGATAGGAAAAATGAACACCACAATACGAATTGTTTAAACAAATAGCATAATAATTCTTATTTTAAAACATATTTTTAATGATTAACTGTTTGCACTCGGAATTATTTGTTCTTTCCCGTGCAGTCTACTCAGAATTATTTTTTGTTAAATAATATTATTAACACCTAAAAAATATTATATGTGTCTAAAACTTATCATGGTACATAATATCTTTTAAAACCTTCGCCAATATGTAGTCCCGGATTACAATCACAAGATTCACAGATATATTTAGTTTGTTTCTGTCCATCCGGAAGACTTCAATTCGAACACACTGCAGTCTTTGGCGTTTTTATATAGAACTACAATGCGTAGTTTGCTGTTCAACCGTTGCTCCTGGTCCATGGTTGTTGGCTGTCCTCTAATGTTCACTGTGCCTCCGCAATAATCACCTACCAATCGATTTAAAAGTATACTCCGAAACCGTAAATGTGTAATTGGGATCTCATTGTTTCGTTTCTTTAATTTCCTTGAACAAAATATACGCATTTACTATAATAACCTCTAAACCTCAGAAAAATAACTTACTCCACCACTCAAGGGTCTTTTTTAAGAAACAATATGAGGATGTAAATTTATTAGCGATATCTACGCCTCCCATGTTCGTTGTGTATTTTATTATAACTTCTGGTTTATCAATGTGCTCTTCCTGCCCCCCTCGAATTACTCTACATAAATTACTTATTTTATAAGAATCCCAATTGCTTAGTAACGTTACATTAAGTTTTGATCACGGCAAGCTAAAACTTATTTTTTCTTTAATTTCGGTTTTCTCATAATAATCAGATTATCCTTCCTATTTGGCGTAAGTGTCCCAGTAGTGTGACATTTCATTTTATACAACTCTTTCGCTAAACCTATATTTGTATAGTACCTATCAGTAAATAAATGGTAACCTTCAGCATCGGGAATTGACGATAGAAGTCTGTCGTATAAATGTAAGGCCATATTAGTTGAAAAGGGGTTTTCTGATCTAGTAAAGGTTTCTGACGTGAATTTACCAAAAATTTTAGATTATATGTAACAAAATATATTCTCCCCCTAAAACTAACGACAGATTCGTCCACCATTTTCCGTCTATGTAAGTCAAAAAAGTATCTATTTTATCAACCCTTGTTCGTAAATCTTGCCGAGGAACTTGATTGTTTTTTACATGAAGCGTAAGTCAAAAAAGAATCTATTTTATCAACCCTTGTTCGTTCGTAAATCTTGCCGAGGAACTTGATTGTTTTTTACATGAAAATCCTAAAAAATCTGATAAAACCTATTCTGTTTGAACACGCTTCTAAAAAATGGAAAACTTTAACCTAAATCTTTATACCAATAATCTTGCATTTCTGCATTATCATATAAACCCATTTCTTCTGCATTTAGTTGGTAGCGAAAGCGTCATGCTTATAATTTAAAAAAATAATAATTGAAAAAACTGAATACGTCGAGGATCTACACATTCAGATAAAACTTGCGGTCCAATCACTCTGCCATCCACAGAGAACTGAAGACTATCAGGAGGAGTTATCGTTTTGAGGAGGTTATATTTCACTGTCACAAAACGCAGTTAATATAAACTCAGTATTATTATCACTCTTCGATGCAATTTAGTTCCAGTGGTTTTACAAAAATTTCACTGTGCCACTCAAATAAATAATTTTGCTTTTTTGACTAATTCGCAACTTCTTTTCTTATTCGTATGGTGGAGAAGAGTTGGTGGAGGTCATAGTAGGATGCTGAGGTTATTCAGCCAGTCAACAGCATCGGGACTAACTATTATCTATTAATTTATTAATTCGGGTCTTGAAGAGACCTGATTATAGGAAGGACGAAAAACAAATGCTGGTAGCTAGTTCCATATGCGAGCCGCCTTACGCAAAAATAAGTCGGAGAATCGACACATTCTCATGAAGCCGACATCAACTGTGAATGGGTGTTCCGCTCGTGTCCATGGAGTTTTGCGTACTTGCACCGGTGCACTGGGAATCAATGCTGCTATAATCTCTGAATATAAGTAGCTATTCTGGGGAAACTACTTATGATAGATATATACAATTTGTATAAATATATAAACACATTATCTGGTAAGACGGTACAATTTACAAAAACATCATTTTGCGTAAAACAAGTAAGTTATTACGAAAATAGACTCAGGCGGGTCACGCACAAATTTGCCCTCTTCACATTACAAAAATATTAGATCGCGGGCGTTCGGTGTTTCAAAGGTTAACTTTTTTAAAAATTATTGTATTCAATTGTACACTATTTACTATAAAAAAGGTTAGGGTGAAAAGAGTTGTGGCGGTTCTGAATTATAAATTACATATATCATTACTGGGCTCGTGGTAAAAAATTTAAAAAGCGTTATCTAAATTAGCCATGTACTGTAATTACATTTTGTCCTTGGTGTAATAAATTCGTAAAGTTTTTTTTTTATCTAAGCCTTTATCCAAAATTACAGTGTAAACTGTCTGATGAATTTGTAACACACATCAAGATAATTTATTAATATATATTTAAAAAACTCACCTCTAAATCAGGGCCGGGGAGAGATGCAATTCTAGCTTGTTGGAGGTGGTCACAGGCATCCCTAAAAAAAAGATAACAATATTATCAAGGGACAGTTTTGGTAATTTTGAATTAGGAATCAGAAACCACTATAAAATGTTCCACTATTTT
>JAHDVE020002847.1:0-91517 GCA_022606495.2 Halesus radiatus
CCAAATTCTTGCAAAAGTATTGCACAAAAAATCTCTACTTTTTTAACACATTTTTCTATCGAATTCCTAGTAACAAATTTATTTTTATATTCGCTTAATAAATTCAATGAAAATCTTTGACATTGAATCACTTATGTACATGCACATCACTTTAAAGAGATTCTAGCGTATGTAGTCGTGTACCGATAGGGCTACTGCAGAGTAAAATTTGACTGCGGGCGGGTGTTTTAAACTAGTTCAAACCAGTTTGAACCACTGTCGGTGTGCACGCATGCATTCAAACGTGATCTTTATAAAATAAGTTGCCTAAAAATGTTAAGATGATAAATTATTAAATTTGATCATGGATGTTTGATTTTTTTTATGCGTATACCGCACAAAAAAAGTCTCCCAACTGCTCCCTTCTAACTGGAGCAATTAAGACAATGGCATTCCCAATTGGGCTATGTTGTGAGGCTGATGAGTATGGAGAGGGGAAGAAGATTACTTATTTTTTCTGTCATTTTATATTCCTGTGTATTTTTAGCGTCGGTGCAGTCTATTCTTATTCCAAGTCTAATTAACCTTTCTTCATGTGATTTCATAAGGATGTACTCATATGTAAAAGTTTTTTTTTTATATTATTACCGCACAAGACTCTCAACTGCCCCCAACCGTCTGGAGCCAGCGAAACTATGGAATCCCATTGGGGAATGTTGTGAGGCTGAAGGTATTGGGGAGGAGAAAGAGAAGGGGGAGAGGAAGGTGGGGAAATACCTGGCTATTCAGATCTGATAACCAAACACGGATAAAAGCCATTTCAAGTAATGTTTTAATTCTGAATGGTGGTCTTTCACCAGGGCAATACTGAGAGTATCTTCCACTCTGGAACGTGCGCAAATATACCATATATTATTTTTAAATTCATTAATTGTGAAACAGCACAAATTAATTTAATTAAATTTACTTGCGCACGCCGGGATTTGAACCTGCGACCTTCGGATTCATAGTCGAGAGCCTCACCCCTCAACCATCTGGACGTTTAAATAAATAAATTTTAAATAATGAAAAATAACTTGTTTTCAAATGCTTATTTATACGGTGGCTAATATTTAAAAATAACACAAATACAAATAACGATATGGCATTGATATTTTCATTTATTTAAGTGGTCTAATAATATGAATACTCACTGATAAAACAATACCTGATTAATTTGAACCACAATTTATTTGAAAGGATTATTACGAATAATGGCCATTAAACCGCCAAAACATAAAACTGACCATTTTCGCTTAATAAAATATTTCATTTGTCAGAAATCGTCAACTAAACATTTTTTTAATGGTGTTCCGGCAATAAATACAACGGTACAAATATCACAGCCTTAACCTGAACTACCATAAAAACCGGGTGGGTATTATAGTACGTGATTTGATATATTAAAAAGAGTCCCAACCGTCTGGAGCCAGTGAAACTATGGCATCCCCAATTAGGGAATATTGTGAGGCTGAAGGTAGTGGGGAGGAGAAGGAGAAAGGGAATAGGCGGTGGGGATATATCTGGATATTCGGATCTGGTCACCGAACACGGCTAAAGCCAATTCAAGCAACGTTTCAATTCGAATGGTGGTCTTTCACCAGAGCGATAATGAGAGTATCTTCCACTCTGGAACGTACGCAAATATACTATTTATTATTTTTTAATTAATTAATTGTGAATCAGTGCAAATTGATTAAATAAAATTTACTTGCGCAATTAATTGTGAAACAACACAAATTAATTAATTATAACTTTCTTGCACACATCTAGATTTGATCCGTAGTCGAGAACCTTAACCCTCGACCACGAGACCGTCAAAAGTTCGGAACCACTGGGACTATGACCTTCTCAATTCGGGTATTTTTTTAAAAATTTTAATGGAATGGACAATGGAAGTAGATGGGAAGAGTAAAGTTGGGTAGTACCTAGCTATTTAGATCTGGTCATAAAACATATTAAATAATCACGAACCGCCAATGATATTGTGATATTATTGAATATATTATTATTTTAAATAAAAAATGTTTTTGTTTGAAGAAGGTTGAGTCCAACCGAAACCGGTCGAATGCATAAATATGTATAAAAATAAAATGGCTTAAAACAAAAACATTTATTATTTAAATTATAATGTCAAGCCACAAAGTGATTGCTTCCTTCGATGAATATATTATTCCTCAAAAGCGTCACTGTGAAATAGCCCTTTGTATTGTTTAGACCTATTTATTCCATTTAATTTATAAAATCGCGCTGTAAATATAAATCGTTAAAAAGATAATGGTGACTTAACTATACCAACGCTGAACCGGCGCGTAAGAAACAAATAAGTAAGAAGGATTATGCTTCGTAAAAAGGGATAAGTCTTAAGAGGAACGGCTGCTCTGCCTGTTTCATACATAACTTAATTTAAGATTTGAGGCCAAAATACCCATCCAAACTGAAAAATAGATTTTTTTTTAAATTAAAGGTTTAATAAATATCTAGTGCGGATGAGAAGTATTTTATTTGTTTTTGTTTTAAATTATGAAGTACATGCTGTAGAAAAACTTACATAATTATATGCCGTTTTATTGTATTTCTTTAAAAAATTATCGTATCGTAAATATGATGACGTAAATAAAAATATGAAAACAAAACATTACAAAAACAACCCTTTTTCGGGTCGATATTTTAACTTATTTACGGAAAATTTGTGTTTGTTACGACCAAAGTAAATAGGTCGTTTTTAATTTAATTTAAAGTCCTTAAAGTGCTTATTTAAATATTTAAAAAATGTATATTATTTCATTATATTTTAAAAGCAGATGGGGTAAAACTTTGTTTTTAAATCACCGTTAGCACCCAAATAATTTTTAAAGTTGCCTCTAAATAGGGAGGAAAAAATGGTAAGTTCGAAAGGATTTCGAATTTGAATATTCTAAAAGTTTGGTCGAAAAAAATCATAGCATGTTTATTTTTAATATTTAATACGAACTTTTTTTTAGCTTTTATTATTGTGACAGCTGTTTCGCCATTTAAAGCCATTTTCAAACTGCGGTTAATCCACCTTGTGACGACTTAATATTTAATAATAACAATAATATTTGATTTATATTACATTTTAAAATAGATTAAATGGAGTTCTACGAATTAAACACAAAAACAATTAATGAACTTTTTCCATTTCTGAATTCGAATAATAAGTTTGAAACATGCTGTGTGCAAGCAATTCATCTGTATAATCACAGTGTTTCTATCAAAATTCCCTGTGATACCTAGGTAGACCATGAAAATTCCTCCGAGTGTAATGAAGTAATCCCTTACCCGTATTTCAGTACAAAACCAACAAAAGAATCATTTAGCAATTCGCTAATCTCGCTCCTTGGCACGTTTTGAGCATATCTTGCGGAAACATTCCATGCAAACAAAAGCAAGAGTAATATTTACAATAGTTTTTAGAAAAGTTTCAGTCAGCGAGGCGCTGTTATTTAAGAATTTATTTGAAAATTTTTCGTGAAAAACGCTTCGCCACTGATCATTGGGGAAATTTTACGATCTGTTTTATATTTTATTTTAAAGGTTTCGATAGAAAGTGCGAATGCTGCTATCGGAATTAATAATTTGAGTGGGAAATGTCTAGAGATAGTGTAAAGCGTGAAAACTTAACAGTCTTCTCTGGCAATATTTGATTATTTCGATTTATAAGGTTAAACATTACACAAAGTCCTTGATCATTGAAAAAAATGTAAATTTTTAAACATCTTTATCAGTGAGTGTAAATTAAAAAAAAGGTTCTAATTTTTGTATTGCGCCGTGTTTTATTTTTTTATAATCATAAAGCGATATCTATCGTAGACTTTCTTATGATGAAAATTCTTTTGAAAACAGCGAAATATTCTAAAATAATGTAATAAAGTTACTCTTTAAATAGTATACACTTTGATTTGAAGTATGTACAAGGTGTTTGGGGGAAATCCGTTGTTTTTATCCATTCAAAGGTAATACGTGCTAAATCTGTAGTGCAATGTGCGAACTGCGAAAAAGCGTAGGAAGTGAAGAGTCACGACATCGCGCACATGCATAATGTATTCGTCCTGGGTCGATCCTGATCGACCTGATCATATTGAGCCGATCACGATCCACCAAAGATCGATCGGGTCACTTTTTCAAGAGAGATGTGATATTTTGATCCATGATGTTAGCACCCGTGATGTGGATAAATGGATCCATGTTCGTAGACTGGACGTCTCGAGTAAAGATGGTTGATATCTGAAATTGGCGGTTCAGTAGCCGGAGACCGATATGGAATCGCTTTTTTCCATTTACCTCCGGTTCCCGATGGCATGAAGGGTGATCGATATGATAGAAATTCAAAAGTATGTATATGAGTAAGTTAGCATTTTTGAATTTTTTTTGATTTTCTGGTAATATAGACTGGTAAATCTCTGGGTAAGGAACCAGTTCCTTGACATATTTATGCATCTATTCGTCAATTTACTACACGGTGCATCAACGTATCTACGGTATTTTATATGCATTTTATGGTCTACGTCATCGATCGATCAAAGAACGGGTCCATTTGATCCAATCACTTCGCCAGTGTGTCGTGATCGAACCGGCTCATGTAAAATCATGAATCGACCCAATACTATAATACGCATCTGATTTTTTTTCCATGAAAACCCCACACGTTGACGCTTAAACAATCGCACAATTGAAAATTGTTACTTGAAAAGCACCGTAAAACGTACCGAAGTTACTGTACTATACCCCCAAGCAACTTGTATAATTCGTCATAATAAATGCGTCGGTATCCTTTGGCCAAATTTTTTTTAATAATCTCCATGTAATGCCTGCTTCAGAGTAATGTTTGTCACTGGATTTATGTGGAGGACATGAAGTTACTTTCATGAACTAACATTGTTTCACGATCTGTCCAATGACATTGTCTTTTATGTGATACATCAAAGTTTACGCCGATAGATCGGCGCTGTGAGACTTACAGAGATAAATGAAACGTATTTGAAATAGTTAAACAGTTAAGAACATCTTTTCAAAATTGTTTCTTGTCTTTGAATACTTTTTCTTGTCAGCTTAATAACGTTAAAAAAAGTGGACAAACAATTGTGATCGTAACTTATTGCATTTTAGCTTGGCAAACGAACTGGTTGGCGGAGTGCCACTGATGTATTTCCTATGCAGTAGTTTAGTTGACACAATAACCTAAAACTGCATGTGTATTTATTGGATGATTTTTGAGGTGCGTTTGCCAACCAGGTATATTTAACATAACTCTTTAAAAGTTACGGAACTATTTGGACTACATGAAAAAATTATAGAACACCATAATCGAGAATACGAATATTATTACACTTAGTAAAATAAACACTATTTGCCATTTAATGCGGGGAAAGAAGATTTCAACTGTAATTACCACAAAAAACAGAAAATCTATTATCACAATTATTTCCGCAGTAAATCGGTTTCGCCGGTAATAAGTCATTTTATGGACCGTAATAATTGAAATTGGGTGGGGGTGAATAGAATCATATAAATACGTCGTCTCAACGTGGCCTAGCCACAGTTCTAAAATTGTTTTGAACCCCGAAACAGCTGTCACAATAATAAAAAAAAACTGAAACAGTTTCAGAACTTAATATTAATATTATAAAAATTGATTTAGATTATAATTCTTTAAAAAATTTAAAAAAAAAATCTCCAATATTTTGTGAACAATGCTGCGATACAACGACACCATGATTTTTTTTCTTCTTTTTTTTAATCAATTTTAAAGCGATACCTGTTTTCATTGTGTTTTTCAAATTTCAAGCATAACAAAAATAATCATAAAATAATCACGTCATTATGTCTTCGAATACTTAAGTAAACCTTCAGATTTTTAATTAAATAATTAAAAATATACTTTACACCACTTTTATAAAAATTAATAAATATCTACATGTTTCGATAGCAATGCTATCATCCTCAGTAATTTATGAATATGAACATATGTATTAATAAAACAAAAAAACAAATAAACAAAAACAAAAAAAACATAGATGATTTTTAGCAAAAACGGTGCTATGTAAATCATCCAAGTATTATAATTAGTATTATTTATCCGGGAATTTCATACTTCGGAAAGAGACACATTACAGATACTGACGTAAGATCACATACTCGTGCATGTTTTTTTGCATATCTTTTTAATGCCGAAATATCGTTTGCCACATAATAATATATTATGGCGTCTACGTTTTGACGCTCTACCGACGAAAAAATAAATATGAAATATCCAGTCTTTTCGTTATAAAAAACGGGAATGATTTATATCTCGTGTAGTACGGTATTATTAAATTATGGACCGACGTTTGGTATATAGTTTTTTAATAAAATAATATTTCGGCAAGGGAATATTTCAGTTTTTTTTAATAAGAAAACCATAAGGTATACGATAAACCACGCGGACCTACTTATTTTCTCCAAATAAGGAAACAACTTTGCAAAAATATTAAAAAATAAATAAAAAATTGTGGAATTTTTGACCTCCACTACGTTGCGTATCGGTGAGGTCCTTCGATCCGGACCGATTAGGGAGGTTGAAACTGCAAAGCGTGTTTATAAAATATATTAACTTCATGGTAGGGAGAGAGGACGGACCGCCAAACAACTCAGTCTTGGCATACTCTTCTTGGTTCAATCACATTCATACATCGTCTCATACATTATTTTCAGATATTCTACCTTCTGATATGGCCCGACTCAAATACTTGATCGTGCCGTGTCTTCCTCGGGCGTCCGCAGCATCTTCTTCCCTTTACATTCGCGTCATATATTCTCCTTACACTCCTTTTTTCGATTATTCGCTCTACATGCCCAAATCATCTAAACGTCCCTTTCTTAATCTTACTCATTACCCCTATCAGCCTTGCATTCTTTACCAATCTCAACATTTTTCATACAATTACACATGGTTTTATCACACTCGCTTCAGAGATTGGGTTAAATATGTAGACTAGGAAACTATAGCTTTTTAACTTATTATGTATGTTTCATGATAACAGTAAATTCTGATTAATGTTATTTTATTTCTTCTTATTATCACTTTTTGACATATTTCGTATTTCTTGATTTCAATTTTGTCATTTATTCTTTAAAAAATAAAATGATCCTAATACAACATTAATTAATAAGCAAGGAAAATTATTTTTTCCCCACTTCTCAGTATGTTCACGAGATCTAAACAATATAACGCATTTAAATAATTCAATAGCATTCACGTCATTATAAAACAAATAAGAAAAAAAACTCCATCTAATGTGGGGAAAACATGTTTTAACTCTAAGTAACTCACAGAATAGAGAATTTATTATCACAATTATTTTCTCAGTAAATCGGTTTTACCGGTAATAAATCATTTTAAGCACCATATAAATTGGAATTACAAAACTTCATAATAAATTACTTTATTTATTACATTTGAATTACATTACATTAAAAAAAATAATTCGATGGAGTTCTACGAATTAAGCAGAAAAACAATTATTACCTTCATTTTATGATTGAATTAAAAGCTTTAAGAGTTTCACTTAAACCGTGAAAAAGCGGTAAATATGAATACCGCACAAGAGTCCCAACCGTCTGGAGCCAGTGAGACTATGGCATTCCTATTTGGGGAATGTTGTGAGGCTGAAGGTATTAGGGAGGGGAAGGAGAAGGGGCAGAGGAAGGTGGGGAAATACCTGGATATTCAGATCTGGTCACCAAACACGGCTAAAAGCCATTTCAAGCAACGTTTCAATTCTGAATGGTGGTCTTTCACCAGGGCGGTACTGAGAGTATCTTCCACTCTGGAACGTGCGCAAATATACTATATATCATTTTTATTTAATTAATTGCGAAACAACACAAATTAATTAAATAAAATTTACTTGCGCACGCCGAGATTTGAACCCGCGACTTTCGGATTCGTAGTCGAGAGACTTACCCCTCGACCATGGAGGCCGTCAATCGTACAGGCTTTTTGACAGATTTTTTATTTACAAATAACAGAATTTTTTAAGTGTTCCAAACTGTTTTAAAGTGGTAGGTATCAAAAATTTTCGATAAATTAAAAAAAAATTAAAACGGTGCTTAAAATGGCTTTGGCATGGTGAGCTTGGTGATCTTAAATCTGGTGGTTTTAAATAGCTGGGTAGGTTCTTACAAGTATCCCTATCATCTTCCACTCCTTTAGTCTTGCAACATTCTAATGATGAAACCAATTGAAGATGCAATTTTTATTTTTTTTCTATTTATTTATTTATTTTTTGATACATACATTTACACACACAAGATACAAAGGTTATAAACATTTTCGTAATTTAATTATATATATTTTTTTAATATTAACTTATATATACATCTGAACACATGTACATAAAACTATAATGTATATAAAACAAAAAATCCCACATAGGCAAGGCCAGTGCGTAGGTATACCTGGTATCAGTTATTGGCAGTATATTAGTAAATTTGTATTAATACATATATGTTGAAGGTAACTTAAATAAGAAAATTAAAAAAAAAAGAAAATGGGAAAAATTATAGCAGGAAAACGTTGATATCTTGAGTCCCATTGGCTTATAGAGCTGTTGTAAATCTTCTGTCAAATATAAAGAATCTCTCGAGCTCTAGTGCTCTACACTCAGCGTATAGTGAACACATTTAGAGTTTTATAATTTAAAAGTTTGAACAAATGTAAACAGCTTGCATTTATTACATAATATTATTCACAAACATGTGTTAATATCCCCTCTCATGTCATTGTTCTACCTGATGCCACATTTAATAGTTACCTTTTTTAAAATTATTTGTGCTATATTCTTATGCTTGTAGTTAACTGTGACATGTAGTTATTGTTTATGCAATATTTTACCGTTTATATTAAATAAATAAATTAATGAAATATTCCCTTTAAGTTCTGAAAACAAAGGAAAACATCGGCCACGCATATAAAGAATAATGTTTCCTTTTCTGCCGGCAGACCGCCGGACACTACTGATCATCATATGCATCATAAATCATAAATATATAAATAAATAAAAAAAATCATAAACAAAATGAATTGGATCATGGTGTGGCAAATGAAAACCCCCACCCTTCTCGCTCACTATCGTAACACTCGGCAAGTTAGCAACATACGCAGCCATAAGTACATATTGAGAAAAAAAAACGATTTTTTGAAGTTTTCTGTTGCGTTCAATAAATACTTACATCATACTTAAGTGAAAACTTATTATTAGTTACATACATAATAAATATTGTAAACTGTTGGTTTTCCAAAGATATATTTTTTTTTATCAAATACATAAAATGTGAACCCTGTATTTAGTATATACGACTATACTTCGTAGAGATCTTGAAATTATTAGAGACATGTCAACTTAGTTCACAACACCGGCAAGGAAAGGTTGAATAGTAGATATAATATGGAATTCTTATTATATAGAAATCATAAGGGGCATATCGCTAATAGCCCCGTTCCATCCCACAAATTACTACGTTGTTTGGCGATTCGTCCTCTCTGCCTATTCCTGCGAGGAAACGGCATGATGGTTAGTTAGTTAGTCACAACCTTATCTCTTTATTTGCTATGTCTGTTCTTTTCTGGTAATATCTGATGTATTTAGGTTTTTTTTTCAATAACAATCTTACAGCATCAAACTTAAATATTCATGCTTCATTTCATAGTCAAGATTCATCCTTTCATTTTGGAAACCTGCATGTAATATGATGATTTCCGCAATGACTACCTCGAATGTCAGTTTGTAGTATTCAATCAGCACAGCCTCCGACCGCAGCATCTGGACTGAAACTAAAGCGTTCGGCTGCGTTCCCGAATCCCATAGTTCATGTTTAATTAGGACGGCGCCTGAGGTCGGAGCACCAAAAGCCATTATCATCTGACACAGTCGAGTTGCAGCGGCGTGGACTCGGGGTGGATTTGCTCCGGCATTGTCACAACGTGTATAAGACAATATAACCTGAAGGTGATTGCAGGAGTTACTGGGTACGATAGTACGAGGGATGCAATCATAAAGCGGAAGCGAAGGTCAGTATCTGTATTATATTTTATTACCCATTTATCCTGATACGTAACATCAATATATGCTCTCCCAAAACACCTGCATAAAGTTGAACACTTATCTACTCTTACAAGCGTCGAAATTCGTAGAACAGTATTTCACAATACACTATATTTACATTTTTACACGTTTAGTTATTTACAACGTTGCGGACTGTGCACAGTTTCTAACTTTTTTTTAATAGCTGTAACTCGACGCATTTAAATCAAAGGAACGTAAAAATATTCTAACCGACAATTTCGGCAGTTGTTGGCCCGTGTATACGCGGATACGTTTCGCTTACGAAAGCTGTAATATTAATGCGTTAATAGATAGTTTAAGCAACTAATCTTGCCATGTGTGCATTGTACTGTTCTGCTCTGAGCGATACTGGTTGATGTGAATAGACCTTTAAGTTTTAAATCGCCTAAAAATGTGAAATGAAACTCTATCACTGAATTTTATGTTTTCGTTTCTAATGCAATTAGTAAATACCTCAGAATAAAAATTTTAGCCGACTAAACTAACTAACTATCACGCCGTTTCTCCGCAGGGGTGGGCAGAGAGGACGAACCGCCAAACAACTCGATCTTGGCATACACTTCTTGCTTCATTCACTATCATACAACGTCTCATACATTCTCTTCTGTTATTCTGACTTCTGACATGGCCCAACTCAAGTATTTGACTCACTTGATCGTGCCATGTCTTCCTCGGCTTCTTCTTCCGTTCACATTCGCGTCAGATATTCTCCTTACACTCCTTTCTTCGTTCATTAGCTCTACATGCCCAAACCATCTAAGCGTCCCTTTCTTAATCTTGCTCACTACGCTTACGTCAGCCTTGCATTCTACATAGCCATTCACATTCCATATTCCACATTCCATATTCCACATTCCACATTCCACATTCCACATTCCACATTCCACATTCCACATTCCACATTCCACATTCCACATTCCACATTCCACATTCCACATTCCACATTCCACATTCCACATTCCACATTCCACATTCCACATTCCACATTCCACATTCCACATTCAACATTCCACATTCCACATTCCACATTCCACATTCCACATTCCACATTCCACATTCCATATTCCACATTCCACATTCCACATTCCAAATTCCACATTCCACATTCCACATTCAACATTCCACATTCCAGATTCCACATTCCACATTACATATCCTTCACATAGTACATTCTACATTCTGCATAGCCGACTAAATTTCGTAAACAGGAAGATGTTCATTGTGAGGCATTTTTTGGAAAAAAAATTAGAGCATAAGATTTTAGGTTGGCTAAGTTGTATTTGAGATTATTTGATGAGTGGCTTGCTTCTGAAAAAGCCAATGTCAGTTTTTCGATTGATATTTTTCTTCGATTTTGCCTCAAAATTGGGGCACCTTCCGTATTTTAAAAGGTCTATTTCCGTCTTTTTTTAGATTTTCGAGGGCCAATGTTCACTTAGGAAATTGCGTTTCTTACAATTAACACTTAGTAAGAGACCAATTTCTACTCTTTGTTTAAATAATATAAAACACGTTACTTTTTTTAATGAATTTCATCGCAAGCAAAGAAAATTTGGGCATATAGCTTTTTTCCTTTTTTACATTATGTGATGCAGTCATCAACCAACTATATGCAAGTGTGGCTCAAGAATCTGATAAATGACCATAAAACTTATGAATTTTGGTTTTAGAAAACATTTATCAAAACAGAATCGCATTAAAAACATCGCAGGCAGAATTGCTTTTATATTTTGCACCGGCATATTAGCTTTCAGCCGGTAAGTTTCGCCAAAAGAGCGAGATTTTTTATTGAAATCTTTTTTTAATCACGAAATGTAAGCCGTTAATATTTTAGATGAGGACTACCACGGGCTTTATCATTGACTACGCAATTACCTTGATGAATACTTAATGAACGGACAATTGAGAAAGTGTACAATTTTTAAAACGCAAACAGAAACCATTATTTCATGCGAATATGTTTATACGTTTGTATGAAAGTATTGAAATACAACTGTAGTTTTGTCACAAACTTTACGCTCAACAGTGGCTTTGAGTACGGCGCGAAGACACAATTGTACATGAAGTTGGGTTCTTTAGATTCAACTTCAAATTATTGTCTTACAACATCATGCCATTTGCATTAATAGAACGGAGAAGCAACGGAATTAGATATTGAGTTGTGTTATGAAATTATTCACAGGTATGTCATATTCGTTTTCCAAGTTTGTAGGACATGCCGTATCCAGTAGTTCATATATCGATGGATACAAGAGATATCATGTAAGTTCCAACTGCCCATGGCCACGGGAACTATTACGGTCACGCTGAATAGCGTGGGGAACGGAAGGAAATTATTGCTGAGATCATTCGGTTTCGAGACACTTCAAATGGCTTAAGCTTTGCTTGATAACAAGATTTTAAAAATCAGGCATTTCTTAACCACCCTTATATCTCCCCCCCCCCCCATCTATACTTATTTCAACTTCACAACACTCCAGTGTGGATTAAATTAGTATTCATATTGATAAAAGTAATCATGTTTTTAGAGAAGAACTAAACTCAAAATAAATATTAATATTTCGCCTTTACAAAATGTTGAGGGATACGAATCTAAATAACAGTTCAGAATTTCTGTGAAGAACTACATGTTACATATGAATAATTTCACATTTATATTGAAAACATTACCATATGTAAATGAGCTGTCTAGTAGTGACAGCACCTTAAATGTAAAAATGACCACGGTTTATAAATTAAATGCTAAATGATATTGTTTGAATTGAAAACGCTTTTCTGGAAAATCGGTAAAATAATATTATGTCGGGTTACGGTGGCTGTCAAAAATAAATTTAATGTGAACTGGATTTAATTAATATTTACTGGTCAGTGAAAGAGCTGACGCTGTTTTTGGCTCGTTTAATCGGCATCTCCATAGAAACAGCTTAAACAAATTAAATATAATGTAAACAATGGAAGCTTTTAAAACTTACTTCATTCACTCAAAGCATAAAATTGGTACAGAAACACAAATAAAACGTTCATCAAATGTTTTATTTTTAGGTCTTACTCGTATTTGCGAAAAATATGTGGATAGGACTCTCTTCCTTGCCTTCTGGGCAACTTTGTATACGTGCGAACCTTGAGCAAACTACAAAAAAAGCAGTATGGAAAGACTTTGTGTTTAATGTAGTAACGCCTTCAGCATAATGTTTGGTCTCCGCAGATACTGCAGCGCTTCCAGCATGTTCACCGAGGGGCGAGTTTCTGATTTTGTAGCCTTATAAAATCTAGGGTGTCAGGAATGAGGGAAAGAATAAACAGCTCTGCGAATATCCTAATCGTGGAAGCCCGCCTCCAGCCTCCAGCATTGACGCATATTGGAGAAATATATTGGCCCCTCATAATTTAAATACCACGGCTCCTTAAGACTTTATTTTCATTTTAGTATTCTACATATTCCTGATGAAGAAAGGATCGCTTTCGAAACATGTTGATATTTGTGTATATTAATAAAGTGTTGAATACAAAGCATATCTTTTTTATGCATGATAACAAAGTAATTTTTAATTAATTTATTAATAATGACGCCACAAAGTGAATACCAATCTTTTGAACAAATTATACTTGTAATTATTATTATCATCATATGTATAAACGAAACCATGTTGCCAAAGTATAACACGTTCATACCTTTATTATAAGGATGCCACACAAGAGTATAATTGCACCGAACCAGTAATCCTATTGTACCCCTGTGTCTATTCAGATCTAGCTACTGAGCATATTAATGACGTCGCATAAAATTTTCAGTAAGTAATACTTATAATGTTTTTTTTTTAAATAAGACTTTTTTTTACATGAATACCGCACAAGAGTCTCAACTGCTCTCAATTGTCTGAAGCCAGTGAGACTATGGCATCCCCAATTGGGGACTGTTGTGAGGCTAAAGGTATTGGGGAGGGGAAGGAAAAAAAGGGAAGAGGAAGGTGGGGAAATACCTGACTATTCAGATCTGGTCACCAAACACGGTTAAAAGCCATTTCAAGCAACGTTTCAATTCTGAACGGTGGTCTTTCACCAGAGCGATACTGAACGTGTGCAAATATACTATATATTATTTTGAAATTAATTAATTTTGAATCAGTGAAAATTGATTGGAATTTGAACTCGCGACCTTCGGATTCGTAGTCGAGAGCCTTACCCCTGGACCATGGAGGCCCATGACTTATTAATCGAACTCGTTATGGGACTGTTAAATATTGGTTTATAGTATATCGTTTTATTAAGTTTTCAAAGCAAATATGTATATGAAAATATTTAAAAAAAATATATATTATAATAGACAACATGAAAATAACACTCAATATAATATAATAATATAAATAATACTCGAAATATACAGATTCTTTTTTTTTAAAACGTAAACGTACACAATAATGTTTTACAAGAAAGAAGAGGGTATGCATAAGTTCGTGCCTGCTGAGTATTTCGAACTCACTCCTTCAAGTTTAGTCGATTGGTTTTCCGTTAAGGTTGTTATTCTCTGAGTAGTTATTTTTGGCTCTTGAACGAAGGGCAATCTTCGGGTTTTTAAAATAGGTACATAAATCTGTATTTTAGTTGTGTGGAAAAACCATCATAAAAAAACATTAGATTGTGCAATGCCTCCAATTAATAAAATGATTGATACTCTCAGCATGGCCCTGGTGAAAGAGAACCATCCAGAATCGAAACGTTGCTTGAAATTGCTTTACCCGTTTCTGATGGAGAGATTTGAATAGCTTTGTCATTCCCTACCCTTTTCTTTCCCATCGGCCTCACCTTCCCAGTAGTGTCAGCCTCAATTGGGGATGCGATAGCCCCACTGGATATGAACAAATGAGACTTTACTGCGGTATTCACATACATAAAAAAATTATGTTAAATATGTATTGTACGTAATCTTTTTTCAAGAACCATGATCAATAATTTTGATGGCTTGGATATATCTATGATAGAGCGAGTAATTTTGATAGCCAAATTTAATATATGCATTCTTTTTAGCATAATATTAAAAACTGTTTTCCTATTAAATAAAATAAAAAACTTCGGCGCACTTCGTTTACAGATTGTGAACTGTTTCTCATTTTTCTATGTAACACTATTTAAAAAAAATTTCCCTTTCAAATTTGTCTGATAATATGTGTAAGGATTTATTTTTCTGCTGCTTATTAACACAAGTTGCAAATAATATGGATGCACGCAAAGTTTACAGTTAATGTACGAGTATACTGTTTTGTTAAGTGCTATTTGTGTCTGTGCTTTCAAAGACTTGCTGTATTAGCGAGCGAATCAACAAGCATCAGAAAAATGAATCACCTATTAGATATAATTACTGAATGAACTTCAGTTTGATCATTAAAATTGCATTAATTACAAAAAAAGCACTTCAACCACAAACCAGACAATATTTCATTCGTTCGAATAAATTACTAATTAATTACAAGTGCCAGCACAAATAATTAACTGACCGCAAATTAATTAAAAGGACCGTAGGAAATTAGCGGAAGGGCGGGCGACCCACGTCAAGCGGGGTGCACTATGTTATTAATGGGGCACTGTACTGGGGAATATTCGCAGGGTGTAAAAGGCGACAAAGGGATGTAAAGATTTTGTAAGGATCAAATTAAGGATTCGAATTAAACCCCACCTCATGCTGCATACGTTTCTACCTTTGTATTCCATTCAGGTACACAATAATATGTTTTATTGTCAGTAGGTACTAGCGGTAGGCGAAGCGGCTCGGTTTAGTGAGCCGGATCACTAAATCAGCTCTCTGTCAAGACAATCCACATGAAAACTGGATGAAAAAAGTATCGTGTAAGAGCGTCTTAAGGACGTCATTAGGAGGGCCAAGGGAGCGAGGGAGAGGGCATGGTGCGGGGAGACGCGAACCGTCGTTCAATCGAGCTGGATCAGCGAACCTGTAGTGAGCCGCTTCGCCCACCACTAGTAGGTACACAAAATTGTGTAAAAAGTAAAACATCTGTTTGTGTTGAGAAATTTGTATTTAGAGCTTTTTTGTTTATAGTTTTAGGGCAACGCAAATGTTCAGCTCATACGTCACCTGCAGTGGTATGCATTGCTCTATGTCCAAAGGTGGGCTGTGTATTTATATAACTACTTTCAATATGAACATTTCACTGTTAAAAAATACTAGAAATGTAATCTGAGAGTTTTACTGCTGTAGTGCAATCCGTACGCGGTTGCATGGCTTTGAAAAAATAAAAAATTACTAGAAATGTAATCCGAGAGTTTTACTGTTGTAGTCTAATCAGTACGCGGCTGCATGACTTTGAAAAATACAAATAAAATACTGAAAATGTAAGCCGAGAGTTTTACTGATGTAATGCAATCATTACGCGGTTGCATGGCTTCGCGTTATATATCCCGTCAAAAAAAATGGTTTAATTTTTTTAATTCAAAAGTACCTCCAAAGTCCGGTTGCAACTAAAAAGCATAAATTAGGCCAAGATCAACATTTTTTTGACGTAAAGCGATTGTTAAAAAAATATCAATATGAAAAGATGATTTTTAAAAGAAGTTTGTCTTTTTTGTCCATCACATTTTATTTTCTTTTATGGTATATTTTTCTTAGGGTAGGAAAAGCTTTTCAGCCTATGTGGATTGTGCGTTACTGGTCAATTTCTATGCTATGAAGCTTTGAAATTAAGATAGAATAAAGAATACACGCTAGAAAGGCCTTCCACGCAGATTTAAATGGAAATCCGCATGTCGCTTTGATTTAATTCCTTCTGGTTCTGGCCCATTTACCATTGTATATTGCCATCCCATTTGAATTTCTTAATGATGATGACATAGTGTTCTGTAATTTTAAGGCTCGAAAGGCCAGACTTCTGTAAAACGAATCACGACCACATGGCATTTCTGGTGTTCTTTATTATTCTATGGAAATTACCATGATGTGTCAAAAGATGTCACAAGATATATTTTTTACAATAATTATTTATTTACATATGTTCCTACCTGTGTCTTCCATTTAGGGACACTATTATAGGAGTATATATTATGCATAGGTACATATCTATGTATAATATGTATATATATATATATTACCTATGTATAATATATATATACATAGGTAATATATCTATGTCATAAAATTTGTACAATTTTTTTCTGTCTACACTTTTTAGACGACATAACAACAAAGAAAGTGTTTTTTATGACATGAAGCTTTGAAATAACCTTTTTTTATTTAATATAAATCAAATTTAATAATGATATTATTAATTTATGCGAGTATTTTTAGTTTTTATTATTATGACAGCTGTTTCTGCGTACAATGCAATTTTCAAACTGCGGTTAATCCACATTGTGACGACTTATTTATATGATTTTATTGTAATTTGGACGGATTTTTAAAAAGAATGATTTATTATCGTCAAAACCGATTATGTTAGAAAATAATTAAAATTCTCAAATTATTATGAAACAGCTGTCACAATAATAAAAAAAAACTAAAAATGCACGCAGAACTTAATAATAACATTATTATATTTAATTTACATTAAAAAAAAAAAAAATGGAGTTCTACGAATTAAACACAAAAACAATTAATACATATAGACAATGACTGAGTTTGACAATATAGTACATATTTATCAATAAAGATTTGTTTACGATGAATGTAAAAACTAATTTATTTTAAATTATTTTATATAATTAAAAATCCTCTATTCTGTGATATGTTTTCCCGTATTTAAATGACATTTTTTTCTTAAATAATTTATATAAATGAATTACGCACAAAAATAATCAATATTTGAAATAACCTTTGCATAAAAATAAGGCTGTAATTCTTTTTAATTCAGTAAGAAAATGGATTACGATAGAAACAGTTTGGTATTTGCATTTGTCCAGAATTTCAAAGTCAACTCGATTATTTTCAACTTGCATCGTCTCTTCCTTAATCAAATCTGGACATAACGCCATAATACATAATCGTAAATACTGCGTTAAATCTCTACTAGAACTTGCAAACGGCGAGCCCCACCAAATTTGTACAAATTATTGAAAATTATTTTCAGCTCAACGTCATTTTCATGGTGAGTTTTGAAGGTTTGAAACATATTTAACTTTTAATAATAAAAGTACAGGTGGCGCAAAACTACCGTTACGGTTTGGAATTAAATGGCATAATCAAGCCGTTGTTGGTAGTCTATCGTCTTCAATTCTTGCACAAGCTGAACCTTACACGGGAACATGTGCAATGTGGCCAACATCCTCTGAACGGACCTCCGCGATAGCCCCTGTTGTGCCGAACGTCATCTTGATGTTTCTGGTCTGTCTTGCACACTATCCACAACACGTTGGATATTTTCTTCCGTGTGGACCCTACGTGGTCTTCCAGTACACGGAAGGTGTCTTACTGTACCATGTTGTCGAAAATTTGCACCAGGCGGTTTATTGTTGGTGCTGAAGGTCCAGTACGCACATTAAAAAAATGACGATAAGCACGCTGCGTCAAATAATTGACCATTGATTTTCAAAATAAAATTCAACAATTGTTAATCGCTGTTCTGTTGTGTAGTGTTCCATTTTCCAAATTCCCCAAGTTTTCTTCACAAAATTCTGGAATAAAAATAAAAAATATAAATAAATTAAAAAAAGTAATTAAACATTCAAACCATAATGGTAGTTTAACGCCACCCTGTATTTAATAAATTCATAAGAATAATTTTGTTTGCACATTTTTTTTAACACGCAAATATTCAATCCTCCATACCTGTCACTATTTTAGTATACTGTTTACCCGATGAGCAAACTTTGCCTTTGTAACATGTTGATATCTTTGTATTAAGTAAGTGGTGTAAAAAAAAATATTCTTAATAATTTATTGATAATGATGCCACAAAGTGACTACAAATCTCTTAAAGAAAAGAAAATTATTTTCTTTTTCCGTATACATTATCAAATCAATAAAGAATATTTCATAATGAAATATTCTCGAAGCTCGGGGTAAGTCGGGTAGTATAGACCAGCATTATAACTAACTAACTAACTAACCATCACGCCGTTTCCCCGCAGGGGTAGGCAGAGAGGACGGACCGCCAAACAACTCGATCTTGGCATACACTTCTTGCTTCATTCACATTCATACAACGCCTCATACAATCTCTTCTGTTATTCCGACTTCTGACATGGCCGACTCGAGTATTTGATTCACTTGATCGTGCCATGTCTTCCTCGGGCGTCCCCGGCTCTTCTTCCATTCACATTCGCGTCATATATTCTCCTTACACTCTTTTCTTCGTTCATTCGCTCTACATGCCCAAACCATCTAAGCGTCCCTTTCTTAATCTTGCTCACTACGCTTATATCAGCCTTGCATTCTTTACGAATCTCAACATTTTCACTCGATCATACATGGTTTTACCACACATTCGTCTCAGAGATCTCATTTCTACAGCATTCAGTCTGCTTTCATCCTTCCTCTGCCAGTTCCATGCCTCACTGCCATACATCAAGGTTGGTATCAGCACTCCATTGTGGACTGCTAGCTTCGCTTCCATGGACAACTTTTTTTTTGCGCCAACCGCGTTCAGTCCTCCGTTAATGGAGTTTCCTGCATTCACCCTTCTTTCAATATCCCTATCAGTGTTTCCATCTCTCGTAAACATGCTTCCCAAATACACAAACTCATCAACCTGCTCCAAGTATTCATCATTCACAACTATATTGCATACTGTTTTCGTACTCTCTCTTTCAAACACCATGACTTTGAACTTATTTACATTCATCATTAGCTCATTCTTCATACATACTTCGTTCATCCTAGATACGAGGGACTGTAGATCTTCCATACTGTTAGCAATCAGCACCGCATCATCAGCATACAATAGACAACATACTTGCAGACTACTCACTACTACTACCCATTATAAGAAGAAAAAAATACTTGATACAAATAATTTTTCTTTATTGTATTCAGAGAAAATTTAAAGTATTGCTTGATATTTAATTGGAGAAATGTATCATGTTCGAACTACAATATTTCAATACTATCATAGCACCGAGCTACTGTCTTCGTTTTTCATATGTGTTCAAATATTCGAGTTTGACAGTTTCTTTTATAGAAATAAGATAAACCATCATAGTTTTTTAACGCGTATTTAAAAAAATAAAAATAAAAATTTTGATCTGAGAAGTTTTTTTTTTGTTTCTTTTAATCTAACTTGTATGGTTAATTCGATACACAAATTTTCAGAAATAAAAAAAAAACTATTTTTCACGTAAATATCTTCCTTGCAAAGCGTTCAATAATTAAAATAATTATTTTAGAATATGATGCAGAATCATCTCCTTTTGGAAAGTACCACTAATTTCTGAACACCGTTTAGTTCAAATGTGATAAATGCGCTTAGACCATTGTGGTTTTTTAAACTTACTTCGATTCTCTTAAGAGCCATCTTTGTGTTGCCATTTAAAACCTTTTAAACGATCGCAGCGCCCTTAATTTTTGTTTACTTTTAAATGTCAGGTGGTAGTATTTCTTCTTTACAATTTATTATCCGTGAAAAGGGGGAATTGAATACGCAGCTTCTGAATGAAGAATGAGCTCTTTTGCTAATTTGAATTTCACGTTCATGCTGCGTAAAACACCAACTACGAAACCGTATTTTTGGTAATACAGACATTTGTACGATATTTTTCCCATAGGGCATAATAATTTATCAATATGCGTAAATGTATTTTCTTAAATTTGAGAACGACTGAAACACTTTTAAAAATTGCTTCCGAATAAACATTATGTACTAGTATATCCGCATTCTGATCATATTATTAATCTAATACAAGAAATCGTTCGAGTAAACAAATAAATAATTATTTTTTGTCAAATGGATAAGTATGAATTTTAATTTAACTGCATTTACTACATAACAAACGGATTGCAGTCACGAATCACTAACTTTACACTTGGGCAATTTTAATAACCAGGCATTCCTTAAGAGGAACGGCTGCACTACCTGTTTCACACGTAACTTAATTTTGGATTTGATGTCACAATACCCATTCAAACCGAAAGATATATTTTTTTAAAATTAAAGGCTTAGTAAATATCTCGTACGTATGAGAAGTTTTTTTTTTTAAATTATGAAGTGTACACCATGAAAAAAATCAATTTTTATAATTTTAGAGGCAACTTAGAAAATTATTTGCGGGTTCATTGTATTTTTTTCCTATATAAATATGATTACGTAAATAAAAATAAAAAAAAACAAAACATTTAAAAAAAAAACTTTTTTCGAGTCGATATTTTTAATTATGTGCAGCGAATTTTTGTTCCTATGTAAATCGGTCTTTTTTAATTTAATTTATAGTCCACCATAATGACATTTTAATAAATATATTTTTTAATTTTAATTTTATACATCATTATATTTTCAAAGTAGAAGGGTTAAAACTTTTTTCTTTATATCACTGTTAGCCCCCAAATAATTGTTAAAGGTGCCTCTAAAATCGCAAAAAATCAATTCCTTTAATGACCTATATTTCATAAAGTAAAATAAATTGCTTCTAATCCGTACTAGATATTTACTATTATACTTTTTGGTGGGAAAAAAAGATCGTTAGGTTTAGGTGAATATTTTGGCCTCAAATACAAAATTAAGTTTTGTCTGAAACATGCCGTTCCTCTTAAGCTTTTCACCGCTTTCCAGATGTATACAGAATTAAGAGTGAGGGCTGCACTTTTTGTGATATTCATACATTTTATACTAAAATGTAAACATGCGTGTATGCGCGTAGCGGTAAAGGGGTTGCACTAAGTTATGCAAAAGTAATCATGGTAAATATGTCGATCGTATTTGTGGTTGTCGGATCGAATTCAGTTTTATTATGAAAGACTTAGCTAGCGGATTAAGCTCTTCTGGCTTAACTACAGAATTGAACTACCGACGCTTGAGTCCCTAGCACTGACATCAGAATTAATAGACTTGCCCCAAATACCATTTCGACCGGAGGAAGCAAAAATCACGTGACATCCATTTTTTGAAATTTTTTCATTTTGCGGTAAGCAAATGATAAAATTAAAATAACAATATTTACTGTGTTTAAAACAACTGTATTTAATATGTAAATAACTACATGTTTCAGGAGCAATGCTCCCCTCTTCAGGATAAACAATTTAGTACTGAAAAAATGACAAGTATAGACAAATAATAAGAAAATAAAACAAATTTTTAAAAAAAAATCACCAAGACTGACACATGTAGATATTTACACATTGAATACAACAGTTTTTAACAAAGTTATTATTATTAATTTAATAAATATGACTCCGCAAAGTTCATTTGAAGAAATAAATGATAAAATATTTATATAGAGGGTCAAACTAAATACTCTCAGAAAATACTGACTTTGTAAACAAGCCAAACCTTTTTACTTGTTTGCTGTTTTACTTCAAATGGAGACACGCTTAGCTCGCCACCCTCCTTCCATATTTTGGTATCTTTTCTTTACGAGTTAGGGCATCCGTAAGTTTTATTTGCTTTGTGCCCAAGTATTTTTTTTCCATCCATCTTCATAAAATTATGCAATATACAGTTGCTTGTGTTATTAGAGATATAGCATAAATTAATAGTTAATAAATAATCTCATCAACTTTTCTAAATCCAGTCTACTGAACTATCTACCATGATCATAATATTTATTTATTTTAATGTTGGAAAAATAAGTTAAGTGAATACTTCACTAGGAGAATCTGCCGAGATTCTCACTCCATACTTCTGCTAAAGCATTTGAAAGTTTGCTGGCATCTATGAAAAATCAGATATCGTAAAGTAATAACTCGCTTTTGCATGCGCTCAACTGTGATAAAAATAATATTTGTATGCTTATATACGAGTATACTCATAAACATGAAGTCTTCTAGCTACCATGAATAAACTGTATTACTGATTTTGCTATTTTTTAGAGTTTTCTTTACCTTCTTTGAAATACTAACTTGGGTACCTGGCATTGCCCGAGATTATGAATGGCTTGGAAGAAAGTTTTGAGGTTGTGATGTGTTACTCCTACCCCCACCCTTACCCCTAACCCTACCCCCCTACCTTTACCCCCACCCCTACCTACCCCTACCCCTACTCCTACCCCTACTCCTACCCCTACCCCTACCCCTACCCCACCCCCTACCCCTACCCCACTCCCACCCTACCCTACTCCCTACCCCCACTCCCCACCCCTACCCTACCCCTACCCATATACCCCTGCCCCTACTCCCTACCCCTACCCCTACCCCTACTCCCCCTGCATCCCTGCCCCCCCTACCCCTACCCCTACTCCTACCCCTACCCCTACCCCTACCCTATAACTCTACTCCTACCAGCAATTTTCCTCATGTATTTTATTTCTTATTTACGACTATCATGATACGGGTATGAGTCTAGTATGGTGGTAAAGAGAACTCAAATAAAATTTTAAGTATAAAAGTTCAATAACTTTGCATTCCTTACAACGTAAAAAATGCGAAAAAATTTGTTTCGAGTATTTATATCTCTTTTCATCTTATGAGATCACCCGGTGTCCAAATAATAGAAAAAAAAAGTTTTATGTTTTGTATAATAATTTTTTCATTCATTTAACGTATTCGACGAGCCGCAACAACGCGGGAGTCAAAATAGTATTATATATGCAACTAGCTGTACCCGATGTTACCCGGGGTTATGGATGGTTTGGAATAAAATTGATGTGGCTGTGATGTTTTACCCCTATCCAAGAATTATCTTATTTTGAACGTCAAGTGCGCAAAATTCTGCTTTAAGGGATGGGAAGGGGGGATAGGAGTGGTTTTTCGAAATCTCGTGTAGACAATGACCTTCCTCTTATTTTGAAGATCAAGTTTGTAAATTTTCATCAATCTCGGAATAAAACTGTAGATTTGTATACAAAACAAACACACACCGCCCACCCGGAACATTCTTTATATAATAGATTTTAATGGAGTTTCTGTAGGTTTTTTGTAGCTTGATTACATCTACGCCGCAGCCCATAAGTGTACCCTGTATGTTTTATTCCACGCGCTTATTGCAAGGATTGATCAAAATAAGGTACTTTTCATTTGATCGCTGCATCAATGGGAACGACGGGAGAGCATGTTTACTTAAGTGTATAAATAACATTCTCCTCTGCTGCTCAATATCGGTGTCATCTCCTACATATTCCCTGAATACATGGCCCAGATGAATGACCTGCTTCTGCACTGCTGGATCAACATTTTTGGATCCTCTTAGAGATTTGAATGGATCGATCTTATGCTGGCGTTATTTCTCATTTTTTTCTTAAATGTATTTCTATGTGTTTTTATAAAAAAAAATATGATTATTTAATTTTTACGTAATTCGTATAATTTCCTTATTAATTAATACCTCCCTAATTGAGAAATTTTCGTATCTGTAGAGGGAGTGCTATCACAAAAAAAAATTGTCAAACATTTTTTTAAGTTAATCTCTGGAACCATATGTAATCTACCTATGTTGAAATAGGTAAACTTATACAATAAATATGCTCGTGGGAGATCCCATTCACTATTTTATGCTCTGAAAGTGAGAACTTCTGTTTACCAGAACACGCCAGTCAGCAGAACGACCCATCTGCTCAACGATGCATTGATTCAATATCACTTACGGACAATTTTCCGACTATCACAAATATTATATTTTTTTTATATGAATACCGCACACGAGTTCCAACTGTTCCCAATCATCTGGAGTCAGTGAGACTATGGCATCCCCAATTGGGGAATGTTGTTAGGCTGAAGGTATTAGGGAGGGATGGAGAAGGGGAGGAGGAAGGTGGGGAAATACCTGGCTATTTAGATCTGGTCACCAAACACGGCTAAAAGCCATTTCAAGCAACATTTCAATTCTGAATGGTGGTCTTTCACCAAGGCGATGATACTAACAGTATCTTCCACTCTGATATAAAACTGCCCCCTTGAATTTTCATACTTTGCCTATCAACCCTTCACTTCTTACATGTCAAATTATCATTTTCAGAATTTGTTAAAATCATTAATTTATAAATGTTAAATTACTTGTACTGTTTGTTATTTCCAATACTTGTTCACGTTATTTTTTATAATTTCTCATTTATTGTAATGTATCTTAATATCTTTAATATATTACTGTAAAACTAAAAATATAAAACTCTATAATATATTAGTGTAAGGCTATGAAAAATGAATAAATAAGATGTCATGCAATTAATTTCGGGAGTGAACATAAATATTTTGACATTTAAAAATATATAGTTACATATAATAGATTTAACAATGCATATATGTCTTAAGAGCTAATTATAAAAGTAAATGAATTTTAAAATATGCTTAATATTCACCAGTTTATATATATACATTGATATCTACGTGAATCGAAAGCGATGCTTTTATCGTCAGGAATATATGAATATGAATATTTATATTATTATTAATAGATATCGGGAGTGAACATAAATATTTTGACATTTAAAAATATATAGTTAAATATAATAGATTTAGCAATGCATATATGTCTTAAGAGCTAATTATAAAAGTAAATGAATTTTAAAATATGCTTAATATTCACCAGTTTATATATATATACATTGATATCTACGTGTATCGAAAGCGATGCTTTTATCGTCAGGAATATATGAATATGAATATTCATATTATTATTAATAGATATCAATGTATATTTATTAAGTGGTGAATACTTAGTATATTTTTAAATTCATTTCTTAATAATGACGCCACAAAGTGAATACCAATCGTCTGAAGAAATTATAATTATAAAAGTATTAATTTTCTTCGCAAAAACTACTCAACTCAGCAAAGCAAGTTTTGTCATGTTTGATTTGAGGAGCAGCGCTATGTAGCCACAATAATGGTAACATAAGTTACGAAATAAGTTACATATTATAGTATATAGTTATATAAGTGCAATTTGAGTCAATCGTTAACTTTAATATTATTATAATATTGTATTATACTTGATATTAACAATACCCGTTAAATGGGAAAAAAGGATAGAAGTAAAAGAAAGATACTTAAGTAAAATCTACAGTTATGGCTCATTTGGAAAATTAGCTAAAAATTAATAATAGTCTTAACATTAAAAAGACAAATTATATGCTATTCAGAAATAGGAAAGGGCAAAGCCTTAACATCTCTCTAAGACTAAATAAACTTTGATTGAATCACGGCTCACATGAAATCATCATATTGACCATGTAAAATCAAAGATTTCTCCAGTAAGCAGTTTAATGTGCACATTACGTAGACCGCTTCTCACCTCTATACTGCTATCATTATACTATGCTCTGATTCATTTCCACCTGGTCTATCTTTCGAGTATTTGGAGTTTCTCTACCAAAAAAATTATATCTGATTTACAGATAATTCAAAATTGGGCCCTGCGTAACATTTTTAGCTTGCCATGGAATATGACCGTTAAAGATATTTACCGGCACGTACTAGTATTACCGTTTAAGATTATTCCTAGCCACGAGATAAGATTCATTATTTTATATTTGGTTCAATGCCATACTCAAACAAATATTAAACTTGACTATAATCACGACGTTCACCAACATAATACACAACAACACCACAAACTACACATTTCAAAAATACACCCTACAAAATACGGAATAATATAATTGGAATACATTACTTACACCAGGTATAACAAGTTGCCTGAGAAATTGAGACATGTGTGCGCTTCGGACAAATCTCGAAATGATGTTCTAAAATCGTATTTTTTTTTAAAATACTATTTAGAAAACCATTTATTGTGGGTACGAACTCTGTTCTGACAGCCGTCCTTAAGTGTTGCAGATTCTGATGTAAATATATTTCTCTCTTGTAAGACGTTATTATGTATTTTAATTGTCTATGTATGTTTCGAGCCTGTATATTTATTTATGTTATTTTCCTTTTGTTTATATATATTGTTGTTTTTTTATATTTTCATTTACATATTTGCCTTGAAAAATTTGCTGAACTTAATATTATTTAGCAAAAATTATCAGTCCCAAAATGAGTTGAATCGATAACTCATGGGAATGCAATATTGTTGTATGTCTTTAAATAAAATAATTAAAAATGAAAATTCACTAAAAGAAATTACAACTTTTAATTACTGTTGTTATAATTATTAATTAAAACAAACACTAGTTTGTTTTTAAATCAACACCAACCGGTTTAGCTCACCTATTGATTTTTTAATGTACAGATCTTCCAATCTAGGTATTTGAAATTATTTCACGTTCTATTGGATGATTCAATAAACAGAAGAAATTAGATCTAACTATAAAAACTGCAAATATTTGCAGGCAGCAGCAAAGATTGAGAAATGTATAATTTAGTTTGATGAGTATTTTAAGTAAACATTTTCAAATATTTGGAAAATGGTAAATCTTTTAAAACATAAGTATTTTAAAATTTTAAAAATATTTGCATTATATATTCAAACTATTACGACAGATATTGTACTACACGCCGACCTCCAAACAACGTTCAATTTCCGGGGATTCATTTTTATTTAAAAATGCCGACTTTATTATACAAGTTATTATTCTTGCATAATTCCTGCATGAAAAATGCTTTATATAGGTAGATAACCTGACAGAATAAGGTATTTTCACAAACTACGGATACTATTAAAAATGTGTGGAAGATTTAAAGTTTATGTTTCTGATTCTGGTGATTGAACTAATAATGTGTAATTTTAATATTTTTATCCATAATTATTGATTTTGAAAGCGATCTAAAATCGTACGTTCCTAAACGGCTCGAATTGGCTACAACGCCATTGTGATGTACATAACGCTACTGGCTGGTAAGACGACTGTCACCGACGTTGGTCGGCGTGACGTCACCACAGCCATATTCATGAACAAAAACGAATATGTCGTTTTGGCGGCATATCAAAAATGGCACATTTTAAATCGTTACAGAAAATATATTGGTAAAAATAAAAATAATATAAAAATGCCATTGTAATCATAATTTTTTTTCTTAGTTTTTGTGGACAATTAAAAAACACCATGAAGTCACTATTTTCTTCATGCACCTAAGTAATGATTCTGGTAATGAAATAGGTTACATCCATTGTAAATAGTAGCAATATCTCCATTTCGTCAGCTTATATGGTGCACCGTTCTGTCGTCAATGTGCAATGCTATCTTACCAGTAGTTAGTAGTTGACTTAGTCCGGTCAGAATAACTACAGTGATATGCAATATATGCATCTACCTGCGTAACATCCGTACGTATAAAACCACAAGACAATAAAAGTACCTGTTATGATAAAAAAAAATTATACATATATACATGTGTATTTTTTTACATTAACTCCACACAGGAGACCCTGAGAAAAATATTTTCCCTCAGGACCTATATCATCTTTGGGAATGCTGTTGGAGGGTATTTTTAAGGAAAGGAAGAGAGGAAGTTCTGGGGAGGAAAAAGGTAGGAGTGGTTGGTAAGAATACGGGGGTCAGTGTGTGCAGAAGTGACAAAAGTATTAATCCATCCCTCCCACTGCCGTACGTATGGGTCGAGAGAGTCCGGCTGGAGAGGTCACGGGGTCTGCCTCAACCGTCCTCTCCCGATGCTAATTCCTCACCCCTGCTAAGTCACAAAACGTGGCGGACTACTTATGGTGACCTATACCAAAGGTGTTGGTTTTATAATGTATGGTTTCCAAGGTGGGGTACCCATACCCACCTCCCAAATTATTATTCAATTTTGTGAGCAGGTACGTTGTGTAATTTCTTGATGTTTTCGAAACGCATAGCTTAAATTAAAATAATATTTTTTTACAACTCATGGAGAGTTTTCACTGCTTCATGCAAATAAAGATATGCTTTTCTATGAATAGGTTGGAACACATTATATCAACAATGGTTCCATGATTATTGAAGACACGTAAGAATTGGCACACTTTAAAATTCTTAAAATAATATTAACAACTATCACAATGAAACATGAAACCGAAAAGACACAGAAAATAAGGTAACCGTAGCAGATGGGACTCGAAGCCAGAACGCATGGTCTATGCGGAAAATTGAAAAATGAATATTAATCCTAGACTTGTAGAAAAAGTCAACAGATGTCCCATATAAATAAAAAACGGATAAGTGTATCTGAGACACTATCTAACGATTACAAAATAATTCAGGTAGAATCTTATAGTGATGATGAAAAGGGTAATTGCAAAAAATATATGGGAAATAATTGAAGATAATATTGACAGTTCTTATAAATCGAAGTACGATACCAATAAAAATGACGGGACGAATTCGGGTAGCTGTAACTCGGCGGATTAGAGCGCAAGGTCACAGATAAACCACGAGGTCCTGTGTTCGAGTCAGAGTTGCCACCGTTATCTTATTATGTGTCTTCGGTTTCATGGTTCATTTTGAGAGGTTTATAAACGTCAATATTTTTTTCCAAAAATAATCGATATAAATACATTAAAAGTTTAAAAAAAAAAAGAATGTCTAGCCCGTAACCTAAATCGTACCTAACTAAATCTGAAAAAAAAATGTATTATAATTTTTCTATTATAAAAAAAAAATATGTACGAGTATATATTAATTGGGTTTGGTTAGATTGGGTATTAACTTTTATTGATTTTTTTTTTTTTTTTATATGAATACCTTACAAGAGTCCCAAACTGCTCCTAACCGTCTGGAGCCAGTGAGACTATGGCATTCCCAATTGGGGAATGTTGTGAGGCTGAAGGTATTGGGGAGGGGAAGGAGAAGGGGGGAGAGGAAGGTGGTGAAAAGGGGAAATACCTGGCTATTCAGATCTGGTCACCAAACACGGCTAAAAGCCATTTCAAGCAACGTTTCAATTCTGAATGGTGGTCTTTCACCAGGGCGATACTGAAAGTATCTTCCACTCTGGAACGTGCGCAAATATAGTATATATTATTTTTAAATGAATTAATTGTGAAAAAACACAAATTAATTAAATAAAAATTACTTCCGCACGCCGGGATTTGAACCCGCGACCTTCGGATTCGTAGTCGAGAGCTTTACCCCTCGACCATGGAGGCCGTGATTCCTTTACTTCTTATCACTTTGAAATTATCCGGTCATTATCGACAGTCTTCAGTAGATAGATACATATTCTTAAAGATTAATTGATTATTGGCAACCGTTTTTTTATAAATAACATTGTAGTTTGTAGTATCATCTTCTTTATATTACAAAAAAAATTGACTTGTTTCATTATTCGTGCAAGACTTTAATAAAATCCGAGATCTGCGTACGTTTTATATTAAAGCGTGAGCCAATACACGTGTTTAATATAGGATATAGTCGCCGGGGACTATAAGGCCGCGCCGTAAACCGCGTAGGGAAGGTGCCCCGACCTAAATATAAAATTCACGACCCTACGAAGATCTGTATAACATTTTATACCGCATTTTGACGGGCCTATGTAAATTTTAATTGAATCGGTGATAATTTATTCCCTCCACATGGACCTTCTTTTGTACTAGAACCACTTGACTTTTATTGTCAAAGTTTAATTAAATAATACAACTCGGTCTTTTTGGAACAATTTAAGTCGGTTACTCGCTACAAAAGAGGTGAGTACCCGTGGAGGACGCTCGTAGTATCAACCCTTGAAATAAGAATCGTTCAATTTTTTTTTCATCCGAACATAAACTCTCTATTTGCTCAAATTAAAACCCTTAAAAATCCCACGCACAATTTTACAGTTTTTTTTAAGCCTCAGTCACATTCAGCAATTTCGTCGATGGTACGTTGCCACAGCGAGTGATTTGCACTTATTGTATCCGCTAGGAGACGGTCATACCTGGCTACTGAAACTGCGAAGGTGAGAAGGCGAGTGAAATGTCCTGCATGTCGAAAAATACACGAAACAAACCAAGAACATTTAACAACTAGCGATTTGAGATGTCAAGTGAGGCAATTCAAGCGCCTCATAGTGGCAAAGAGGTCACGTGAACGCTAAAATCGACACATTTATCGCGATCAAAATTGATCATGTTCTATTCAAAACGCCGATATGTTTATAAGCTGCTAATTGTGTTGCTCGCAGCGAATACCTTGCCGCAGGACGCGCTTTCGTCGCTACTATTTAAATGACAGCGACTAAATCGCTCCGTGTGATTGAGGCTTTATTCAAAGTGAATGCTGAGAACAGAACAGTTTTGGATGATATTTTACGCGAAGTTCGCTCATCCATTGGTCCGTGTTTTTACTTTGGGGGAGGGGGAATACGAACAACTTTAATTAATATTTATGTTTGGGGTTGTTATGACAAAATGGGCGGACGGATAATCCGGCCAACATGACGGACAATAGCAAAATCATTTAACGTTTTTCGAAAACCTATTTATGTTTTCGCGTAACTCTGAAAAGCACAATACTTTTTGCTATATTCGGGGTAGATAATTGAATAGACAATCTCTAGAAGTGCGTTCTATCTAATATGATAATTCTTAAATGATAAATGATTCTCTCTTAAATGATAATTCTTCCAACGTCTAATAATTTGATTTCATTTCATTCATTTTTTTTTATTATTAATTATTTTTATTGGGATTTGAAAACCTCATTTTAATATTTAATCATTGTAGAAAATAATATTAACATAACCTAAATGAAAGATGAAAACGAAAAAAAAAGACAGAAAATAAAAAGATTTCAGTCGCATCTTGGTCTCGAACCCAGGACCTCTGCCTATCCGGGGCAACCGCTAAACACTAAGATTACTTCTGCTATGCGGACACGTCTATAAACAGTGGCGGTTCGTGATCTTAATCAGTTGGAATTCAACATTGAGGCGATTTAAAAAAGAAAAGAATATCGAACGATTTTCTTCTTCATCGAATATTATTATATATTACGGAGTCACTTCATTTCAAAGGTTTGTGTGAAAAGGTGGATATTAGATATGAATAAAATGTATTTATTATTTTAAAACAGTATTATATAATGCGCGAAAAAGCATAGGATCATATTTTGAACAGAATTAATTTTTCTACAAACATAACACAACATTTATAAATTTTTGCATTAAAAACCAAAAAAAAATGTATTAAGACAATTAAATTCCATCATAATTTTATTTTTTTAATTATAAATAACGAAAACTTTAAAATACTAAAATAGTATTAATAGCATTCACGCAATAAAATAGAAAAAAAAGTGGAAAAATAAACTAAAAATATTTGCCATACCGCTGCGCACTGAAATAGCGAATTTTGGCTTGACGCACGCTCTTCCACCTTTCGAAACCGTATTTATGTTGGATTGAAATATTTCGTATATTTTTTATCTCCATATGTGCGTACCGGGATTCGCATCGCACCGTGTTCCTATTAATATTTTTTTTACTATGGAGTCGTGGCGCTCTGTTTAGAATTTTGTTCTGCCAAATACAATGGAGTAGTAGCGCGATGTTCAACATGTAGCAATATAATCCAAATAAGTCTTGTTCGCTGCAGTTGTTCTTTGGAAGTTCATCGCACAACTGCTCAGCAGAGAAAACCGCCACTGCCATAAACACGCTTCTCAGTATATATTATTTAGGTACTATATTGTGGTACTGTTATTTTTATGTGATTCTTAAAGTAGGCGGCAATCCCCACCCTTAAGAATCAACCCTCAAAATGACGCTATATTTAATATGACTTTCAAAATTTGTGATGCACGCAATGCTAATAATGATTTATCTGTAATTTTTACGGACAACTGTCTAACGTTTTACTAACTAACTCACTAACTAACCATCACGCCGTTTCCCCGCAGGGGTAGGATTCACTTGATCGTGCCACGTCTTCCTTGGACGTCCCCGGCTTCTTCTTCCATTCACATTCGCGTCATATATTCTCCTTACACTCCTTTCTTCATTCATTCGCTCTACATGCCCAAACCATCTAAGCGTCCCTTTCTTAATCTTGCTCACTACGCTTACATCAGCCTTGCATTCTTTACGAATCTCAACATTTTTCACACGATCATACATGGTTTTACCACACATTCGTCTCAGAGATCTCATTTCTACAGCATTCAGTCTACTTTCATCCTTCCTCTGCCAGTTCCATGCCTCACTGCCATACATCAAGGTTGGTATCAGAACTCCATTGTGGACTGCTAGCTTCGCTTCTTTGGACAACTTTTTGTTTGCGCCAACCGCGTTCAGTCCTCCGTTAATGGAGTTTCCTGCATTCACCCTTCTTTCAATATCCCTATCAGTCTTTCCATCTCTCGTAAACATACTTCCCAAATACACAAACTCGTCTGCCTGCTCCAAGTATTCATCATTTACAACTATATTGCACACTGTGTTCGTACTCTCTCTTTCAAACACCATGACTTAAGACTTATTTACATTCATCATTAGCTCATTCTTCATACATACTTCGTTCATCCTAGATACGAGGAACTGTAGATCTTCTATACTATTAGCAATCAGCACCGCATCATCAGCATACAACAGGCAACAAACTTGCAGACTACTCATTTTTGCGCCCAAGCCCACCTCTTTTAATTCTTATCAACAATTATCCATGTATAGATTGAATAACCACGGTGACATTACGCAGCCTTGCTTAACACCTTTTGTGATGTCAAACCACCCCGTAAAATCACCGTTTGCCCTAACACATGCAACGCTTCCCTCGTACAGAGATGCGATTGCCTGTATAAGATTTGTATTCACTCCATACTTGGACAACACCTTCCATAGCTTTTTTTCTGTCAACTCGGTCGTATGCTTTTTGTAGATCTACAAAAGCACAGAAAAGTTTCTGGTTTTTTGCCAGAAACTTCTCTGTGAGCATACGCAACGAGAAAATCGGATCCATGCATCCCCTTCCACTCATAAATGCACCTTGCACATCCCATATTTTATCCTTTGTTTTCATTTGTACCCTTTCAATCAATATCCTACCATACAGCTTTCCAACTGAACTTATTATTGAAATTCTTTGATACACGCTAAAATGTCTAAAAGAGGTGCAGTTTGAAAACCAGTGAAGGTCTTTTGGAACGTATTACCGAAAGTTCCAGTTTGTATTTCATACAGAACGTAACCGTAGACTTTTTCCCAACAGTATAGAATTTACATATAAATCGTTTGTAGTATTTTTTGCATTAGCAGACTACAAAGTGTGTATTTTTTATTGCTGCCCAATAAAAGCTTTTGGGAGCACCCACGGGTTTTTAAGTTTGCAGTAATGGTAAAAGCGGTGTGGAACTCTGAATAATCATAGTACATAGGGTATATACTCGTATATATTAAATGAATTCAAAAATATACTTTTAGTATTCATACATTCAGAACGATGAAAGAATCGCTTTCGAAACATGAAGATATCAATGTGTATTTATAAAGTGGTGAATACTAAGTATATTTTTAAATTCATTTATTAACCGTTAGAGTGCGGTGCAGCCTATGGTGCTGCAAGCATTAGCCACGAAAATTGTGACGAAGTGCTTAGGCGCTGTGTTTTTCAGTATGCGTTTGTTGATCCTTACAAGAGCACGTGTTCCATTTGAGAGCGATGTAATGCACTTCGCGTATATCTTGTTGACTATCTATATTGTTTGTCCTGTTATAATAAATTAAAACCATATATTTCACCATGTCGGATCTTAGTGCTATCGCGGACGATGTATCAAAGGACGGCGACATTACGGATGATGATCCCTGCGATCTGATAAATGGAGACAGTGATGACGGAAATGCGATTATTGGCCATCGCAGTAATAGAATGCGGAAATAAAATAAAGTAAAAGTCTAGGAAAAAGCGAAGAGAACATGATGAAAAAATACAACAAAATAATATATTTTCTGTGATACATATTCGATGGAAAGTTATTTTTTAAGAGGAATGGCTGCGCTGCCTTTTTCATACATAACTTAATTTTAGATTTGAGGCCAAAATACCCATCTAAACTAAATGTTTTTTTTTTTGGTTTAGTAAATATCTAGAACGTATGAGAAGTAATTTATTTATTTTTGTTTTAAATTATGAAAAAAAAACTATTTTCATAATTTTAGAGGCAACTTAGAAAATTATTTTCGGGTTGACTGTATTTTTTTTTATTTATCATATTTGCTATTTAAATATGATTACAAAAATAAATGTACAAAAATAAAATATTTAAAATAAAACCTTTATTCGGGTCGATATTTTTAATTATGTACGGAAAATTTGTGTTCCAACGTAAATTGATCGTTTTTAATTTAATTTAAAGTCCACCATAATGCTTATTTTTTTTTATTTTTTATTTTATATTTCATAATATTTTCAAAGCGGATGGGGTAAAACTTTTTTTACAATACTGTTAGCCCCCAAATAATTGTAAAAGGTGGCTCTAAAATCGCGACAAATCAATTATTTTATTGGCCTATATTTCATAATGTAAAACAAAAATAAATAAATTACTTCTATATAAATTAAAAATATACTTTGTATTTACCACTTTAATTAAAATATATAAACATTTCTCTACATGTTTCGATAGCAATGCTATCATCTTCAGGAATAAATGAATACTAAAAAATAATTTCAAGTATAGAAAAATGATAAAAAATTTAAAAACATAATTTAAGAATATACAAAATATGAGCATATTTACAAAGTATATTTTTAATTTATATAATTAATAATGCCACAAAGTTACCAAATATTTGAAGAAATTATAAATTACTTCTAATCCGTACTAGATATTTACTATACTTCTTGATAAAAAAAAAGATCTTTAGGTTTGGGTGAGTATTTCGACCTCAAATCCAAAATTAAGTTTTGCATGAAACAGTCACCGCAGCCGTTCCTCTTAAGTGTGTTGTGAATTTTGACGTTCATGTTAAATATATCGATGCCTGCACATAATCCATTAAATACGCAACAGCTTCTACGTTAGCACACTCTGATAATAATTTAAAGAATTTAATGCCATTTAGATCAATGATGAAATGGATGATATCCATAGATCCTTTGCACGACTTGTTTTATTCAAAATGAAAATACATTTTGCAATACTTTTAAATAATGCTTTCGAGAAATCTTGTAGAAACCCAAATATAATATTTAATCAATTTTATTATATTTACCTTTCAGAAAATAAAATTTTCCCTGATTTCATTTGCCAACCGGCCAGCAATTTTAAAAAACATAAATTTGTCTCGGATGTATTCACTAAATAATTCCTGAAAAAACTGGTTTAAATTTTCATTACGTTGATGTAAAAAAAAATCTTCCTAATAAAATTATCATTTTAAACAGGATTTTTGTTTGCCTGTAGAAATATTTGGGTCCGTGTTTTTTTGCCGGAATGAAAGCAAGAAAATCACTTAGGGCATAAAATATGATTATAATTTACCTGTTGAGTCCTTTTCTGTAAAAATGACCGTTATTATTCTGAACAATCCTTTCATGTCGGCCATGCATCACCCGTGTAACAAATGGATTTAAATGGATTCGCTAATGTGCCCGACTCCACCCTTGGAATTTTACGTTTGTCATAAAGATTACTCCTGCTACACCCCTTATCGTCCGCTTCCAGGGGAGGAGTCGTTAAATTTAACTCTCGTCATTTCATCATTTTTGTAATTTTTTTGTACTCAGAATTCCTCGCGCTGCAGTCATATTCTGACAACTATACAGAAAATGTTCGATTTTTTAAGTAATTATTAAATTTGATTAAAACTTCATAAGACATAATCTCAGTTAGTTGATTGAATGTTCAAAGCGAAGTGTTCCCACCCAGACGTCGCAGATTCAATCCTCTTACAACTAAAGTCGTTTATCATTGTTCCAGCAATATTTTCCACGTATATTTATGGGAGTAGGAGGAATTAAAATATTATCAGGATTTTGAAAAGCAGAGAATGTAGGCGTATCTTTCGTTTTTTTAAGGGGAGAGGGACGTCGGAAAGGGATTATTTATTAATTCTAAATAATGATATTGTTATTACACAGTAGTAACTTACTAACCATCACGCCGTTTCTCCGCAGGGGTGGGCAGAGAGGACGGACCGCCAACTCGATCTTGGCATACACCTCTTGCTTCAATCACATTCATACATCGTCTCTTCTATTATTCTGACATGTGTTTGATTCACTTAATCGTTCATTCGCTCTACAGACCCAAACCATCTAAACATCCCTTTCTTAATCTTCCTCATTACGCTTGCATTATTTACGAATCTCTATATTTTTCACACGATCATACATGGTTTTACCACACATTCGCCTCAGAGATTTCATTTCTACGGCATTCAGTTTACTTTCATCCTTCCTCTGCCAATTCCATGCCTCACTGCTATATGTCAGGGTTGGTATCAGCACTCTATTGTGGACTGCTGGCTTCGCTTCTTTAGACAACTTTTTGCTAGCGCTAACAGCGTTCAGTCCTCCTTTAATGGAGTTTCCTGCATTCACCCTTCTTTCAATATCCCTCAAGTATAGACAAATGATAAAAATTAGAAAACAATAAGGTAAGTATAGACAAATGATAAAAATAAGTAATAAATTTTTTTTTTTATAAAAATTGAATAACAAATTTATAATAGAAATTAAAAAAAAAATTAATAGGTAGCCATGTAAAAATATATGTAATTGATTATTTATTAAATTTAATTATTAAATTTAATCCAAAATTTCAAATTAGTTTAATTGTAAACCGGTTGTATTTGTATGCTAAAATTTTAAAATTTTAAAACTTTATTTATTTATTTCCAAAATATGATTTGCAAATTCAGAATAGTTGTTATTATTTAAACACTATTTATTACCCGCACGAATTTGTGCAACCCTTTTATACTTGATTTTCACTGCCAAAATCACCCTCTTAATGGTCGATTCTAGGTATTGCAATGCAGGGTTTAGAATAGGCCCGCTTTCCATGATTTCCAGAGCAGCGGATGCTGGTGACGTGTATTGTCACCATTTGTCAACAGAATGTATTACCTATTTGTCCGATCGACCGGTTCGTCCGTTTCAGATACTCTTCCTAAGGTATTAGCCGATTCGTGACTAATAAATCGCCTCCCAAACGGACATCAATCACTTTTAGGATGTTTATGTATCAATTAGTCCCTGAAGACACGTAGGAAATCCCGTTTCATCCTTTATCTGCTACAAAGGGAAACGTTTAATTGCCGGAGGTTTGTTGAAAATGAAAACCGATACAAATGATGTTTGTAGAATAAACATTATTTTTTTTTATTGATGGAAAGAGATTTTTGTCATTGTTTCAATGAGCAGCTGTTCTTTGGATGAATATAAAGCTAAACCTTAAAAATAATAGTTCCTACAGGATTGCTGACTCCGTATAAATCTCCAGTCTGAAGCCTCTAGATCATAGGTTTTCAACCTTATTTTGCCCACCGCCCACTTTGAGATTATTTTTTTCTAGAGCCTACACCCCCCAATTTTTTTTTATTTACCATCTCTCGCAAATCTGAAACAGCTATTGTCATGATTATATTTAAACACGTAATTACACTGTGATATTATATAGTCGTAAGATAGTATATGACTCCTATCCTATTTCTGAGTTTAAACAAGAATGTTTCAATGAGAACAATATAACAGGTTAATTACTACAAACTTCAACTGTATTTATATATGAGACATCTCACGTGAAATCGGAAGTTTTATTTTTTTTTAATTCCAATCAAAAAATAAAATTTTTCATATCATCCAATTTAATTTAGGTCTGAATATAATGGAATATTTTAGTTTTATTTTCATCCACTTCCCGAACTACCTAAATATGTGAATTTTCGCACAGGTGATAATTTTTTTTACAATACATACAATAACAAAAATTAAACAATCATAAAATTTACTTTGCTTTATTAGTACGTGATTAGCGTGCTCTTTTCGTCTTTTTTAGTATATATTTTTTTTAACCGCCCTCGCTCTCACTGTGCCATCTCAAAGCCCCCTAATTTTCTCTGGGTCTTCTACTGCCCCCCTGAAAGTCTCAAACGCCCACAGGGGGTCATCGCCCACGTTGAGAACCTATGCTCTAGATCAACGGGGAAATCCGTTTAAAATATTCTCATAAATTAACGGAGGAATCAATATCTTCAGAATGTTGACTTGAGGTGGAAATTCTGTATTTGTGTGAGTGTTATTTCAATGTAAGGTGCGCCTAACCAACAATAATCCCTTCCCAATCAGTACGTAGCTGAGAGACACGCTACACGGTGCACAATATTTGCACACGGTTGATATTTGCCATAAGAGAACGGGAATGCTTTACAATTCGTTCTGTTTTTTTAGAATAGAGTATCGCACAAGAGTCCTATTTGCTCCCAGTCTGGAGACTATGACATGTCTACTCGGAGTATATTGTATAGGCTGAAGGTAGTGGAGAAGGGAAGGATATGGGGTAGAGGAAGGTAGGGTAGTACCTGGTTATTAAGATCTGGTCTAAACATGGCTAAAGCGATTTCAAGCAACATTTCGATTCTAAATTGTGGTCTTTCACCAGGGTGATACTGAAAGTATCTAATACTCTAGAAAGTGTCGCAAAAATATACAATCTATTATTATAATAAATAAATTGTGCAATGGCACAAATTAATCAAATAAATTATTTATAATTTTGAAACTGTCAATTCATTGTGGAATTCCAAATATTTTTTTTATTTTTTTATTAAAAACCTTTGTAACCTTTTACAGACCAGTCTGACGATGCCCGTGATAGGGTGAAACCGGTCCGGTCGAAAATAAATAAGTGAAAAAATTACAAAAGTTTTTTAATAAAAAAAAAATCATTTTAATCAAATGAAATTTATTTGCACACGCCGGTATTTGAACCCACCGCCTCCGAATGCATTCTGGTCCTTTCGATCGACTGTAGAATAACTTTCCGGTTTGTGTATTTTCTCTTTCTTGTGCTATCATAATTCACTTATACAATTTCTAATTTATAGAAACTGAACACCGTTCATCATTCCATTTTTTTTGTTTAAGGCAAACATTCCGTGTTCGAATAACCTGACAATATTTAAAAATCTCCTACCACCATCACATTAAAGGAAAGATGTTGCTTATGTCGTAATAGAAGACTTAACAAGTCGAGGAATCGAACTCACAACGCCTGGGACCCAGACGCGATTCCAACTCAGCCACTGACCGGCGAATTTATTTAATTAATTTATTACCCTCTTCTTCTCCGGTGGAATGTAAGGCGTTACAGCTTCTATTATCGTTATTATTATGTATTGAGTTTGTTTATATAACATGGTTAAATTAACTACTACATACATGGTTATTTATCGATTTTATGATACAACATTTTCACACTAAGAATAACATTTATTTTTAAACACAATCAACTCATTTGTCACAATTTTGCTAAACTTTTTTCTATGAACTGAATGCCTCTACACTCTTCCTTCCCTTGCGAAAGATTAACGTGATGGTATGTGTGTTTACTAGTTTAAAAGGGATTTCAGTTTACGCTTCATAATATATATTCCACAGTACCTATAAAGCGAACTAAATCAACTGCTGCACTCTCTGGCATTAAAAGTCAGCACGTAAAGCTTTTTACATTACTTACACTTTAGATTAAGCCATCTCGGGAAGTAAATAATCCCTAGTATTTAGAGTCAGAGTATCAGGAGCGCAGAATGAGTTAGTAGTAAGAAGCTGCCAAGAGATGGGATTGCTCGCTGCAGCGGGGTAGCTCGCACAGCGTCACATCCGGCCATCTGCCCTACGGAGAGCTCCGCAGCACTTACTCACCGGAAGTCCAGGTCCGGCCGGTTAAAGCCTCCAGATAGTACACGGAGGCACGAAATAAACTGTATACTGTTTAAAATAAATAAACTTTAATGTACACTTTGTTTAAAAGCGGTCGGCACTCGTGGATTCTGCTGCATTTCAACTGCGGGTTAAGTGATTTTTTAGGATAAAGTACCTATGTATTACAAATACATAATAAACAGAAGACGTATAGTGAGGTAACCAAGCGAACCCATCAAAATTACTTTTTCTTGATGAAAAGTGTTTTGTTGTTTCTATTAAAATTTCTTCATTATAACAGCAACTGACTTTAACAGAGAATATACCATAATACAACGTGCAAGCAAATAAATTAAAATATTTAGAAATAGTCGTGGAAATTAGGACCGGAAGATCTGACATTTTTTTACGCACGTACGTTTCTATGTTACAAATAAGAATTTGACAAAATCCTTAAAACGTCAGCAAGGCAATTAGAGTTATTAATTTCAAAAGTCACCAGAGTCGGTCTTTCGCGAATATCTCACCTCCTTAACATCGTACGTCGATGAAGTCTTCGTGAAAGTTATGGAAAAGATTATTATTTTTTTAATTTACGCCAATTACGGGCTTTTACATGGACAATTACATATAATATTGAAATTGTAAATTATAATAGGTAATAAAAAATAAAAATAACTTAATTTGACACTTTTAACTAACTAACTAACTAACTAACTAACTAACCATCAAGCCGTTTCTCCGCAGGGGTAGGCAGAGAGGACGGACCGCCAAACAACTCGATCTTGGCATACACTTCTTGCTTCATTCACTTTCATACAACGTCTCATACATTCTCTTCTGGTAGTCCGACTTCTGACATGGCCCGACTCAAACATTTGATTCACATTGTTTAACCACACATTCGTCTCAGAGATCTCATTTCTACAGCATTCAGTCTACTTTCATTCTTTCTCTGCCAGTTCCATGCGTCACTGCCATACATCAGGGTTGGTATTTTCCTTGACTTTTGCCCGGAGTTTAATTAGTTGCATCAAATAACGTAGCTCTGCTCGAAGAAAAAACCGTATTAATTCATGCTTATACGGTAACATTGACGTACAAAACGTAACAACAATATCGAAGTATTTGTTCCCCAGATGTTGAATCCGTCGCATAGAAGTATAATATTGGGACAGAATTATCACAATAACATGGTAGGTACCGTCTTGTAACTGTCTTGTAACTTTATCAGGTCAGGGGTACTAAACATTGAATTAATAATCTTAAATAAACACGTTAAATTGCAAATAATTCCACGTTGAGATGATTTTACTAAATTTAATGAATAAAGTAGGTAATCGTAATGTATGCATTCTCAAGGAATACCCGTTGTAAAATTTACGTACCTTAAGAATTTATGTTGGATTCTTTTTAAAAAAAAAATTTTATTTAATTTTACAACAGAAAAAAAATACAACTCAAAAAGTCCCGATTAACTACTTTTTTGTAGTTTGTCTAACGGGAGCTTGTTATCAAAACATAAAATTTACAGACAAGGTTACAAAATATGTAAAATAAAAAGATTAAAAAAAAAAAAACAATATATAAAATAAAACCATAAAAGCAATATGTAACAAGCTTAAAACATAAATATTTATAAACAATATTATTCTAAAATATTTCTCCAAAATATATTAAAAAAATTAAATAAAATAAAAACATAAACGAAAGCAATAAATCTTAAATAAAATAATATTTCCTTATTTCTAATACAAATAGCTTCTTTTAGCTAGCCAATTCATGTTTGGATGAACTTTATAATTTGGAGTCCAAACTGTCTAAATGTACTCGATATAACTCCCCACTACTGACATACACAATTTTTTTATAGTGTTGATATTATTAAAGTGACTTGATACTCTTAAAATAAAACCCAACATTTTCAAAGCTTTGGATATTATGTCTATATGCTTGATAAAATTCAGTTTATTTTCAAATCATATACCCAAGTCATTAATTTCCGAGACAAAAACTAACGAATAATCAAAAATTGTTGAATGTATTATTCGATAAAACCTGGTTTAGTTATAATTTGTTATCTTGACACCATATAAAAAGTCCAGACAAGTTATCTGACAGCGTAAGGCGAACATTAACATTTCTCATTACCTTGAATAATTTCAGATCGTCTGCGAATATTAGTACTTGAAAATCATTGAAAATATATAGCACATCATTAACAAATAACAAAAATAGTATTGGCCCTAAATGTGACCCCTGGGGAACGCCACTCGTAGCAAAGAATATTACTTCTATTACGCGTATTGTAGTTTATACGGCGTTATCCTTTGAACAAATTCATTGTTATTAGTTCTTCGCGCTATATCTCGAAAGGGGTTACACTGATAAAAATGCTCATAACCAATCTCGTAGATAATAATGTACTATGACTTTTATGAGGATTTCATCGATGTACAATGTATGCAATTAATATCTTCAATAAACACATATTTTTAGGATTTTGTGATACTCTTATTTGCACCATCAACACGTAAGTGTATACAAAAATTCAGCTATGTATGAATTATCTACACCTAAAATCCTTATTTGACCATATATACATATAATATAGTTATATAGGCATCATGATTTTGGATCATTCGGAATAAAAGAATGAGACGATGTATGTATGAAACCAAAATGAACATTTTTTATCACTCAAAATGAGTTGTATCGCAGCATACGCGAGCATTTAAGATATTGGTACCAACTAATGTAGAAATAAGTTACATCAGTAAAAACGCCCATGATGCAAAAGAGTATCGGGCGTCTTTGTAAGAACCGAACAAATTCTAGTATTGAGGCGAAAAAACTTTTTAACGATGTTCCATTTCTTTATTTCAGTCAAACACCTGCTAAAGGCATGTTCAAAATGGTCCATTTCAATCGAATTCTATGGTAGGAAAGTAACGGCATGTGGATCAGGAGTGAAAAGCCATTTTCATACTGCCATATATCATAAAATTAATATACAAAGTATCAAACATAGTACAGAATCAAATTTTTAATCCCTCGCCGAGCTTTTACAAAAAAATTCTAGCATCAGATTGAAACTAACCAGTCAGAATATTAAAAGCTCACCACGAAACAGTTTTTAAAATGAAAACATTGAAAATTCGTTATGAATATACATCAGTTAAAAAATTAAACAAATCGCATTCGAAGTTTTTTTTACATTCCATATTATTTAAGTTCTACCCTTGCCATTTTTCTGAGGAGAATCTCAAAAAAAATAACAGCTGTTGTGAGAAAAGATTCCTACAGAAAATATTTCATCTATTTCACGTAAATCGATATATTTTTTCACGGAACAAATTACCTAGCAAACTTTAGCTATAAATCTCGCAGCATTGTTGATATTTAGGGGGCATTATTGTTAAGGAAGGGTGCTCTGTAAATCTCGTGGCTGTATGAGACGAGACAGGCGCTGGAATATTTGCATGGAGGAATAAAAGGGTATAAATAATATAAGTCTATCTTTTACCAAATTCTCATGCCGGATTAAAATATGAATATTTTATGAGTCTCGCCCAACAACTTACAAGGGGGTGCCGCGGTGCCGGGGTGTTCAATTTTGCGACAAAGTGTCGGGAAATATTGCTTTAGGGGTTGTTTTCGCATTTTAAATCGACAAAGGGTAAATTAATTCCTAATTCAGTATCATTCAACAATAATAATAATATGTTGATGTATTGCCGAAATAATGTTTTGCGAAATCGCGTTTGAATATCAAACTTTGTTCTGAATTTAATTATTCTTTTACTTTGAGGCTTTTGTTTTATTTGTTTTTTCACGTTATAATGAAATATAAAGGAAAGTGATCAGTATCTACCTACGATCCAATGTTAATGTTACTTTGTACTTGATATTCCACATTCACCATCTTTTTTATATCTTTACAGAACGAGTACATAAAATCGTGGAACTATGGTACTCTTGTGAACAAGCAAGTAAATAAAAAATCCTGTAAAGAGTGACAATCGTTTTATGTTTATTTTATAGATAATAAAGCTAGGGTTTCCTAAGAAAGCGGTGCTGTTATCTAGCGGCCATGATATGTGTTTGTGCGGCGGGCGTAATAAGACGGCCACCTTAACGGTGACCAGAGATGTTAAGATAGACTGCGGACACAGTGACGTTTTGCGGTGGATAATGGACAGTCTCTAAATAGTGTATAGGAAAGATAAATTGTCATCGGAAGACGAAAATGATCGAATATAGGAGGATAGTGAGATGTTTGAAAATCATACTACAAACAATGCAAAATTTAGAATTAATATTAACTGTAAATCTTTACACACGCACTTCTTGTATAAAATATTAGTATTATTATCATAATATAATATGTAAGTACTAAAAGCTTATACTAATTTTCACGATTTCTTACAAAATCAATACAAAATTCTGTTTTTAAATGTTCACCGTTACACGAGAAAAAATATTCCACAACTGTTTGTCACAGCTATGACGGCCGTCATGCAAATGAAGGCACCCCGATTTGACGTTCCGCTCACGTCAACACTCTCTAGGAAACCTACGCCATCCCTTTTGTACAGACAATGTATTATTAACGTCATACACCGCTACATTACGGTCGCTAAATGACAGCACCCCTTTCTTAGGAAACCCTAGCTTAAGACAGTCTTGTACAGTGGATGTTATAAATAAAAAAAATAATGAAAATGTTTTTCGGAAAGCACCCCCTTGTACACCCCATTGAGACTATAGATACTGGAAACAAATGGAGATATGGCAAGGAAACGCATCGACTATCGCCGAGCCGCATCCAAAAGCGGTAGAGCCAAAGCAAATTGAGCGTTTGGTGTGTAGGTAGAAATATAGGTCGGGCTCCGCTGTGCGTCGATGGGATTTACAGTTTTTTTTTAAAATTTTATGTGTTACTACACAAGAGTTCCAGCTGCTCCTAACCGTCAGGAGCCGGTGAGACTATGGCATCCCTAATAGGGGTATGTTGTGAGGCTGAAGGTATTGATGAAAGGAAGGATATAGGGAACAAAAAGGTGGGGAAGTACCTGACTATGCAGATTTGATCACCAAACACGGTTAAAACCATTTTAAACACAGTTTCAATTCTGAATAGTGGTATTTAACCAGCGCGATACTGACAGCATCCACCATTTTGGAACGTGCCGCAAATATAATACATATTTTTTTAAATGAATAATTTGTGAAATTACACAAATAAATCAAATTAAATTTACTTGCGCACGCTGAGCTTTGAACCCACGACCTCCGAATTCGTAGCCAGGGATCGTAACCACTCAACCACAGAGACCGTCAAACAGTAATATCGGTGAACAATGTTAGCGACACTTTTGTGCTTTCGGTTTCATATTAATAATGGTTCAGGGTCCACCTCCCTCATTTCTACTACCTGTGGGCTAATCGTGATAATTTTCAACCAGTTCGTACTGTCATTTACCCATTTACCATATTAGTTTTCTACTATGGCAAGTTGACTATAATAATTATGGCATAATTTGTCTTCTACCGTAAGCACGTTGCACTTCGCTACTCTTCTGAACTTGGAACGGTGTCCGTCTAATCTGATTTCCTACTCATCCCATCAGTGGAAGTGCAAAACAAAGCAAAAAACCCCTATAATGTGCACTGTCGCCATCTGCTTACATACTAGCTCATTATACTTGCTATTGTACTTATTAGTTCTTTTCATTTAACTGTCAGCACCCAAAATGATTTATTTATCCGTTAATTAATTATTACAGTTTGAGAATTTTTGTCTTTTGAAACGTTATGCATGTTAATACTTTTTTATTTATTTAAAAACTTTTGTAATTTTCTTGCACTTGTTTATTTTCGATCGAGCCGGTTTCACCCTATCACGGGCATCTTCAGACTGGCACAATTAAAACTAAATCTATGGTATATATAGCATTTATGCCAGGAGTGTGTCCCATTGCAAACATTGTTTATTTATAATTTGTCATAATTGGATATGTGTATAATACGACTTGTTATAAATGTATATATGTATAAAACTTAATATATACGAGTATACAGATATGCGTGTATAATGACTTGTCATAAATGTATAATATTGTTCATTTATGACTTGTCATAATGTCATAAATTAACAATATAAGAAAGCAATGGGGCGCACTCCTCACATAGATCTGATAAATACCATAGATTTAGTTTTAATTGTACCCGCCCGAAGATGCCCGTGACAGGGTGAAACCGGTCCGATCGGAAATAAACAAGTGGAATAAAGTAACAAAGGTTTTTTAATAAAAAAAATCATATTAAAATGGAATTCCACCATGACAGTTTTAAAATTAGAAATTGTTATACATTTTCTTAACAACCCTTATAGATTTTACAGATAAATCACGAACTCGAGTTAGTAACCTGAAAAGCGACATTTAGGACCATTTTTTAGTACTGGCCCTTATCACTCGCATAGCTTTTACGTAAAGAATTGAAGATTTTTGATATTGATGTACAACAATTATAGGGGTACATCTTATATAAATATTGAACTTTTGAAAAATATTGTAACCTTGTTTAATTATTAATTATTTATCTTTTTTTGAATAAATTAAATTTAAAAATTTAAAAAAAAATTAAAAAATTAAAAAAAAAAAAAAATAAAAAAAAAAATAAAAAAAACATTTGAAAATTAATGACGTGATACTTATATTAATTTTAATTTGTTTTTGGTCTGATACAGGAAGGAAAGGTGTTAAAATAAATAAAGGCTTCGTTGGTATTGTTACTACGGTGCAGATATTACTCGTGAGTTATATGAGAAGTTGGTGTTGTGATTGTCACAGTAGAACAGATGTTTGATACAGATCGATATCATTGCGCACAAAGTTATGTAATCCTAGATTTATTCCAAAATGTCATTCGTAATCTACATGCAGTTAAAATATACAGGAGGTTGCATTTTGTTTTTTGTAAAACCTGGAACAAAACTTGTACATTTTTTCACCAGAATGTACCGATGAATCACGGCGCATTTGCATTGAGATATACAAATAAAGTAGACATTAGCGTTCGAAATATGGGTAACAACATGCGGCCAATTGGCATCATAGATATAACACGGGCTTCAGTCGATTACAAGAGCTCGACCTGGTATGAATCTCCGATGATAATTGCAAAATATCTATATGACTGGACATGTCATTCTGGAAAAGATAGAATGATGTAACTTTTCATCGGTTTTATCATAACAAATATTCGTGTAAATTGACTTTTTTTTATATTAAAAAAAAAACTCAAGGAGCGAACGAAGTTGAGACGCCGGTGACTCAAATGCTCGACTTGGTTCGTTGAATTCGTTCGTAGTCGGAAGAATTCGGCCGACATCGACTCCCTACTTCTCGCGCGGTATTAATATTTTATACTGATTTATCAAAGAACGTAGACTCTCTTCATATACTCGTACTTCAATTTGATGGTTAATTCAATTTCTCAGTGGTTAGAGAAGTTATTCGTTCAATACAGCAATATGGTTCTGCTACTAAGAGCTTTGTTGGAATCCATCATTTTGTTAGATTTGTCATTCATGAGGAAGATGGAGAGGTCCCATCTATTAACCCATACTTTTACATACTTTTATCACACATACGCCTCAGGGATTTAATTTTCAATGCATTAAGTCGTAATCGTTCCTTTACCAATACTAAAATAAAATTTACTAAAAGGAAACCCTTTTAAAACTATAAAATTATATAAAACAAGCAAAAAATATGAAGGTACGGTTGTACTTTACAGTAGAAACTGTACAACAAAACGTGTAATAACGGGAGATATATTATTTGATGGTCTGTGAGCATTTAACTGATTTGCTTTTATTATCCTCAAAAAGAATTTCTTTAAATATTATTCCGTCATATATGTCAATGCTGGAGGCAACCTTCTAGAGTTGGCACATGTCCATTAGATGTCTGTCTGAGATTAGCAAGTAAATGTTTGATTTTACTATGTAGTTGAGTGCCCGTGGATCTTATAATGGGATATTTTCCTATCCTTATATCGTCACCACAATTAGTCAAATCCGCAAGTCAATCTTTTAGCTAATTGAGACATGAAAGCCAATTAATACGTATTACTATGAAAACATCATATCCGTATTATAATAAATCATAAGTTAACAAAAATTGTACCAATTCGACCCCTTGGAATAACAAGGTTACATCTGACACAGCAATGTCATGGGATAATTTGCTCTATAGAAGGTAACTTTAAGAATCATTATCACATAACATTGCAGTCAGATGGAACCTTGTTATTCCAAGGCATCGAATTATCATAAATAGTAGAGAATAAAAACAAAAAGAAAAGAAAGTCAATAAATGTTAATCGTTTGAAAGAAAAAATAATGTTGGGGTGGCATTGCTAAATTTTTGTTTTATTTGTGTTTTATGATTTTGATATTGGATTGAATTACATAAATATTAATGTTTAAAAAATAAAACAATAACTTTATTTACATCACTTTTATTTCTACTTTAGCCAACCGGGTTTCGCTACTACCGTAGCTTCGTCAGGGCAGTATAATACTTAACTATGAACTGAGATACACATGTCTTATGGATTGATAAAAGCGGGCGAGTGGAGGCCCAAGGGTGGGATATCAGCAGGTACCTGGCAGGGAAGGGGGTTTACTTTGTTTATTCTGAATAATTTAAGAATTGGACTTTTATTTAAAAATTTTTAATAGCCAAAAACACTAAATATTAAACAAATAAAATTTAAATAGAAGTCCAATTCTTAAATTATTCCCAATACATAAAGTACATGCCCTTCCCTGCCAGGTACCTGCTGATCTCTTACCATTGGCCCTCCACTCGCCTGCTTTCATCAATCCATAACACATGTGTATCTTAGTTCATAGTTTAGTTATATACTGCCCTGAAGAAGATACGGTAGTAGCGAAACCCGGTCGGCTAAAGTAGAAATAAAAGTGATGTAAACAAAGTTATTGTTTTATTTTTTAAATTATAATGTTACCGCTTCATATGAAAATAGAAGATAAATATTAATGTTTTAAACGAAAGCAGTCCAAAATTGTACTACAGCTTCTTAAATTTTGTGAGGAAACTATAATTTTATTGCATACATCTGCTATGCGTACAAAGTAGTTGCAAAGCGTTTTAACTCATTAAAAAAAATAAGTTTAATCATTGTAGAAAATAATATTAACATAACCTAAATGAAACATGAAAACAGAAAAAAAACGACAAAAAATACAAAGATTTCAGTCGCATCTGGGACTCGAACCCATCACCACTGCCTATTCGGGGCAACGATCAACCAACTTAGCTAATTAGACAAGTTCAATTTATATCATCTTCATCGATATCATATCTTAAATTCTAGATTTGTTAATATTATTCTCCATTTTTATACCATATTATTGGCAGCTATCTTTATAATGATTACAAAGTTCCTAAGGAATACAATTGCAAACTAGACAGTGTCTCGGATTAAATTCCGATTTTTTATTTATATGAGACATCTATTGAATTTTTATAAAAGTCTAAAGAATATATTCAATTACTTATTATATTTATTGAGATTTAAAAACCTCATTTTAATCTTTAATCTTTGTAGCAAATAATATTAACATAACCAAAATGAAACATGAAAATTTTTATTTTCTGTCTTTTTTCCGTTTTTATGTTTCTTTTAGGTTATGTTAATGATTAAATATTGAAATAAGGTTTTTAGATCGCAATAAAAATAATTAATAATTAATAATTGAATAATAGGTTTTTTGGTTCTCATTTGTTGTCAAAATGCACTTAAAAGTCATTAATTAATTGAGCGGGCGATATTCAAATCTAATCTGAATCGGGGTTTTTTATCAGATATTTTTTGTCTTTATATGTAAAGTTCTAGAAAATAAACGCAAATAGTAAAAAATTGCCCAAATCCAAAAGAAAATGTTATTTGTGATTTAGATTCCCCAGCTCCCCGCTTGTACTAGTTTTCGGACACCGTCTCTCAAATGTCCGAAACCATCTTGATTAAACAACCGGGAATTTTATTTCATGATTAAATGAGAAAGAAAATCAAGTAAAATACGATTTTTCCAAAAATGCAATGTTCCATGCTCGTTACACTAATGATAATTAAATGTTATCCGAAGTGCCCTGAAAGGCCAGTTCCTCTCTTTCCTAATAAGTTTATTTGATATTTCCGCTCTTTGCATTGAGTCCCATCTCACGGCGAAGTAGGCACTTCCTCGGTCCACTGAATAGATATAAATATAAATATAAAAAAGGGTTCCCTTAGAAATTCCGCTCAGTGTATTCTTCAGAAATAAACAGGAGTGTAAGATAAAAATCATTTTATTTCCTTTTCCCTTTATTCGCTCTTTCATCGGCTGGAGCTCATATTTCCCAAGAAAGAACTTTAATGAATTATACAGGTCCCATGTACATATATCCCCGGGCATTTCTGGAAAAGAAAACTAAAAAATATCGTGGGGCGAGTATAATGCGAGGAGAATATCTGACGCAAACGTCGCATACGTATGTATATATGTAATAATCTGCCTCCCAGAGCATCTAGAATACTTTGTTAACTTTCTAAAGACGATAAACTCAACTTTGTCTTCATTAATTCCATATAAGTTTATGGCGGGGGTCACTTTGCGTGTATATTCGCCAATAATTCATGGAATAAAGCGCCTTTATTTCAGATTTCATGGTCCCATTCTGGTCCCTCTATGTCGTAAACGTAGCTCCGGCCAAATTACAAACAAATTGAATGGGAAAATTATTCACAAGCCCAGCCAGTTGGTGACCAGATTAAATTAATGAGTAAAGAAGAACAATATCATGCAAACTCGCCATTTTATCTTCCAGATTATATACATTTATATACTAATACTGCTGACTGTCCGTAGTTATCTTTACCATTTTTTTCATTTACTCTTGGACGTTTATACATGAAACCTGAACATGTATTTACATAAGAATCATTATAAATGTAAATTTACTTTGTGGCATTTTTTTTAAATAAATAATCAGATATTGTTTTATTAATTGATAAACTAAAGTTCTTAAAAACTTAAGACAAGATTTTTGTGCATAGCGCAAAGGGTAACAATTATTATTTTTATAAACAATAATTATTAATCTAAAACACTCCAAATTAGTAATCTTGTCTTAAGTTTTTAAGAACTTTAGTTTATCAATTAATAAATATTTGACAAGTCAAAAGCAATTTTCACCAATAAAATGTAGACATAATTTGTCTCGACGCCATCTATTTGAGGGATTTAGCCGTTACAAGCCTCTCTCATACTAATAAAGTTGGTTGTTTACAGGTGAAAATATAATAAAAACAGTAATTATTGAATGGAACACTAGTATATATTGATTAACTTGGCGGGTTTGCGATAAGCCGACGTAGCTCAACGGTAGAGCATCTGACCGGACATTAGAAGGGTGCGGGTTCGAGTCCTGCCGGCGACATTTATCTTTGCTCGGAAGGTTTTTTCAATTTGGATGAGTGTTTTAGATTAATAATTATTGTTTATAAAAATAATAATTGTTACCCTTTGCACTATGCACAAAAATCTTGTCTTAAGTTTTAAAGAACTTTAGTTTATCAATTAATAAATATTTGACAAGTCAAAGCAATTTTCACCAATAAAATGTAGACATAATTTGTCTCGACGCCATCTATTTGAGGGATTTAGCCGTTACAAGCCTCTCTCATACTAATAAAGTTGGTTGTTTACAGGTGAAAATATAATAAAACAGTAATTATTGAATGGAACACTAGTATATATTGGTTAACTTGGCGGGTTTGCGATAAGCCGACGTTTTTTTTTTTTATATGAATACCTCACAAGAGTCCCAACTGCTCCCAACCGTCTGGAGCCAGTGAGACTATGGACATTCCCATTGGGGAATGTTGTGAGGCTGAAGGTATTGGGGAGGGGAAGGAGAAGGAGAAGAGGAAGGGTAAATACCTGGCTATTCAGATCTGGTCACCAAACACGGCTAAAAGCCATTTCAAGCAACGTTTCAATTCTGAATGGTGGTCTTTCACAAGGGCGATACTGGGAGTATCTTCCACTCTGTAGCTCAACGGTAGAGCATCTGACCGGACATTAGAAGGGTGCGGGTTCGAGTCCTGCCGGCGACATTTATCTTTGCTCGGAAGGTTTTTTCAATTTGGATGAGTGTTTTAGATTAATAATTATTGTTTATAAAAATAGATATTGTTTTGTTCAAAAATATATTTTATTGAATAAATTTCTACGTTTTCAGAAACCAATAGTTCATTCTTCAGGATACAATTTTTACTGAAAAATAAGATAATAAAATAATAATGATACATGAGCAAGAATAAAACATTATAAAAAAAACAAAAAAAAACAATAAGCGGTAAGAGAAGGTTATATAATTAGGTATTAATTCAAAAACACATTTGTATAAAATAAACAAAAATTATTACAATGTCATTTTAATTAGATTTAGAATAGAAACAGGAAAGTAAAGCAAGACCAATAAACAATCAAAGATAGCAATTTAAAAAAAATATATTGGCGGCGGAAGGAGACATGGCACGATCTAGTGAATCAAATACTTGAGTCGGGCCATGTCAGAAGTCGGAATAACAGAAGAGAATGTATGAGACGTTGTATGAAAGTGAATGAAGCAAGAAGTGTATGCCAAGATCAAATTGTTTGGCGTTCCATCCTCTCTGCCTACCCCTGCGGAGAAACGGCGTGATGGTTAGTTAGTTAGCCCAGCATTTTACTTGGGAAAAACTCCGCAAAAAGACATTTTTATGTACGGGTGATTGAACACATGAGGTAACCAAATGGTGTAGGTTATTCAGACATCGCGTCGTCTTTAATTGATACAGATCGCTCCTTGATGAATGTGAATGAAGCAAAGAGTGTGTGTAAAGACAGAATTGTGTGGCGGTCCATCCTGTCTGCCTACCCCTAAGATGAAACAGCTTGATGATTAGTTGGTTAGTTAGTAAATTGTACTTTTTTGTTCCTCTGATATATTGCGTGTTCATTGATTCTTACTTCATGTCTTCTTTTCATCTGTCTATGTTTGATACCTTTGAACTGTTTAAACTATTATACAGGTGTCCCGTGAGTGGTATATAACATTTCAACTATGGATGGGAGACCCCAAAGTCGTTCCGAAAATTGAATTTCATGTTGTGTAAAAGTTCCACGGTTTTCGAGTTAAATGTACTCTTTTGAATTTCTCTAAAATTGACATCCTTGCTCACTATCTTTCCTCGGTGCCATGGTGACAAATAAAGGAATTTTCACAACATTTAGGTCTGTTTTTTTTATATGTTTTTTCTTAAATAACCGAGCTATAAAAACACACTACTATTATGTCCGTAGTGCAGTAGTGTTTTTTTTTTTTTTGAAAAGCCTTAATGTTTAAATTCGTGTTTTAATCAATTTATCTCCTTAGTTAAAGCTTCCGGTGAAATAATATTATTTTAAGGAGGCTTTCGGTGGCCAAAAATATTACACTTCCTATTTATTTTTTAGGAAAAAATATTTAATCACTATTTTAGATAAAAATCTATTGTTAGAGCATTATTTATTATTCAAAATCAGCAAAAAATAGAGGAAGCGGGATGTTTTATTTTTTTCATTTATTTTATTTTAGTTATTTGCACACTTAAGTTTACAAAATAACCAAGTTTAACTTATGTACTCTTAGACTTTATCTTGGTTAACGTAATGTAGATTTTAGGGTCTATTTTTAATTTATTCATTGGTGTAATTTTGATTGGGACCGGCAACGCATTATAACATTTCATTCCTTTGTAAAATAAACTGTATTGCGTATTGGCTTTGTTCTTTTTCGGTTATCAGATTTCCTTACATGCTCTTCTTATATTATGCCTATGAATGTTCATGTCGTAAATAATATTGTTCGAAGTCAATTGTCCATAAAATATTTAAATCAATTACCTCCATTCCGCATCACACACAATGAAATAGAGCGGTTGATACTCTCAGTATCGTCCTGGTGAAAGATCACTCAGAATTGAAACGTTACTTTAAATGTCTTTAGCCGTATTGTCCATGAACTTCCCCACCTTCCTCTTTCCAATCTCTTTTTCCTTCCCATACCAATCTAACCGGATCTAGTGAGAATGGCATCCAAAATTATTGGGTTATTCATTACCCTCAATTTTTGCTGAAAAATAGAATAGTTTCCCAAATTAAAATGTTTAATTGCGTGTATTAATTAATGCGAGAATGATAACACTTTTTGTGATTGAGTGATACATTTTAATCATAAACTATTTCCCTAGTTTGCGAAATATCAGAATATATTTAGTTTCGAAAATTACCGTCGATGACCAGTAGAGGAAGTCAATTAATTCACGATGATTAATTGCCTGTTCAAACACATTTCCAATCCAATTAATACGGGGTTAAATCGCGGTCAAAGAATACTCGCAGGCTATCGATGTTATTTTCAGCACGCCGTTTTTTTCGTGTTCTGAAAAATATTCATGAAATGTCGTTCCTGCCTAATATACAACTCCCAAACGCACACCTGTTTACTTTTCATACATTACTTAATTTCATCATTTTTATGGTTCGTATGTACCTACACACCACGGAGAATTTCATAGCTTATCTTCGCACATGTTTTTGTTCTTAATTAAACGCATAAAAATGGGGCCTTTTTTATAACGCACTACCGGAAGTATCCTGCGTTTTCCGCGGTTATATGGTGTGTAGTTATGTTTTATGGTTACAATGTGTAACCCCCACCCCTACTCCTTCCCCTACCCCCACTTCTAAGAAGCCCGAGGAAGATATGACACGATAAAGTGAATCAAATACTTGGACTGGGTCATGTCAAGAGTCAGAAGAGCAGAGGACGTATGAATGTGAATGAAACAAGGATCATGTGGTGAGACAGAGTTGTGTGGTGGTCTACCCTTTCTGCCTACCCCTTTCTTAATTTAACGCATAAAAATCATTTAACGGTACAGTCCTGCGTTTTCCGCGGTTATATGGTGTGCAGTTATGTTTTATTGTTACAATGTGTAACCCCCACCCCTACTCCTTCCCCTACCCCCACTTCTAAGAAGCCCGAGGAAGATATGACACGATCAAGTGAATCAAATACTTGGACCGGGTCATGTCAAGAGTCAGAAGAGCAGAGGACGTATGAATGTGAATGAAACAAGGATCATGTGGTGAGACAGAGTTATGTGGTGGTCTACCCTTTCTGCCTACCCCTTTCTTAATTAAACGCATAAAAATCATTTAACGGTACAATCATGGTTTTACAACGCACTACCTTAAGCACCCGGCGTTTCCCGGGGTGATATAGTTTGGAGAAATTTTTAAGATTGAGATATATAACCCCTACCGATACCCCTACTTCTAAGAAGCTCGAGGAAGATACGACACGATAAAGTGATCCAAATACTTGAACCGGGTCATGTCAACAGTCAGAAGAGGAGAAGATGTATGAATGGATGAGACAACGTATGTATGCGAATGAAGCAAAGCGCACTAGCTAAGACATAGTTGTGTAGCGGTCTACTCTATCTGCTTACCTCTTTCCGCAAAACGGCGTTAAGGTTAATAAGTAAAAAAATTCAAAAACAATTGATAAATGACGTTATTAACATTTTTGATCGACGTACAGGTAGCTAAATATATTTACGATTCCGAGAAGATAATAAAACGGAAAAAATATAAGGCGTGAATAGATCCTGTGTAACAAATCCACCCGCCTCATCGTCTGTATCTCCTGAGAGATATTTTCAAGAGATACAGACCATAACGAGATAAAGTTCCCCTTAAACTACCGTTGTGGGGAAAGCAACGGAGGGTAAAATATTTCCCACTGAATGGAAGTTGTTCAACGTCTCCACTAATCCTTGGCATTTGCCGCATTGACATGCAAATATCATCTTACAGCCAGGCAAATTGAGTAGCCTTATTTACGGGGAAAATGACAGTTGTTGTGAATAAAATATTCAAAGTAAAAATATATTTGAAATGCTCGCCTTCATTCTTAACTCTGTGTGTTTTCCAACACTTGTTGCTTTTGATATTGGAGAATTGATAAATATCAATAATATACATGATACCGATGAAATTTTATTTGGGAATACTTTCACAATATCCCTTGGTCTTTTTACACCAAGAATTTTATTAGTGCATCCTGTAGCCATTTAGCTACTTCTAGACGAAAAAATTTCAGATTGTGATGAAAATGAAACATAGTAGTTAGGGGTCTTAATTAAGCTATGACGGGATCAGCAATTTGCCATTCTAACTCCCTGCATGATCTAGATCTTTTATGTATTTATAACACTTATACAACGTACTTACATCTGTTTTAGGTGAATACCTCACAAGAGTCCCAACTCCTCCTAACCGTCAGGAGTCAGTGAGACTATGGCATCCCCAATCGGGGAATGTTGTGAGGCTGATAGTAGTGGGGAGTGGAAGGAGAAGGGAAAGAGGAACGTGGGAAGATACCTGGCTATTCAGATCTGGTCACCAAACACGGCTAAAAGCCATTTCAAGCAACGTTTCAATTCTGAATGGTGGTCTTTCACCAGGGCGATACTGAGAGTATCTTCCACTCTGGAATGTGCCCAGATATTATTTTTAATTAACTAATTGTAAGACAAAACAAATTAATTAAGTAAAATTTACTTGCGCACGCCGGAATTTGAACCCGCGACCTTCGGATTCGTAGTCGAGGGCCTTACCCCTCGACCATGAAGGCCGTCTAATATACTGAAAAACAGTGGGTATACTGTGTTCTCCGTCAATCTCTATTAGCACACGGAATTATTTTTGGGGGGTAGCTCCCCTCCAAGAATTATTGATCCATCAAAGAAAGCAGTCACTTTGTGGTTTGACATATATTTTTTTTTTCATTTAAATTATTATTAATCTTCTAAACAAAGACCAAAAATTGTAATACGTATTTTTTTGAGAAGATATTCCTCCATTCGACTCTTCAGCTAGTATAATGTTTAAACATATGTCAATTCTACATAAATTCCCTGCTAATACATTTCTCATACGAATATAGTAAAAAATATTCATTTCTTCAATAAATATGTAATTATTCATAAAATTAATGAGAAATTCATCGCGTGCACCACCGCTTAATATTTAATATTAAGATTTTTTTCTTTAATTATTTTGTTTATTACTACTTGTCATTATTTTTTAGTATACTGTGTATCCTGATGGGGGAAGATTTGGTGTACACAAAGTATTTATCAGTACTTTATAAAAATATAAAATAACAAAATAAAAATCAGTCTCATTAGTTTAGTGGTGAGAGCGTTGGCACGGTAAGACAGAGGTTCTGGGTTGGATTCCTAGACAAATATCATTAAATTTTTTGTGTATTTTTCTATTTCATGTTTCATTTGAGATTCGTTACAATTTTCATAAAAAAAAACTCTCTTAAGGCACAAATACAATAGCATATCTTTACTATTATAAATAACCCATCGACATTACATTGTACCGACCCACTAAATTACATATTACGTCGTCCCAAAGACAATTTGTCTTTCTAACTCCTAAAATCTTCAATATTCTACACGATAACTTAAAAACTGAATCATATCTCCACACTTTCAATACACAAATAAGGCTTGTTTTTGTACTTAATTCATAGAACTCTATTAAAAAAAACCTTTAAAGTATAATGTAAATCAAAGTTGTGCAATTATTTTAGTGTTTATTATTATGAAAGCTGTTTCGGCGTTCAAGACCATTTTAAAAATGTGGTTGCAACGACTTACTTATATGATTTTATTTGCTCCCACCCAATATTAATTCGGACGATGTTTAAAATGATTTATTACCAGTAAAACTGATTTCTGTATAAAAAAAAAATCCGTATGGAACTTACATTTATAATGTGCTTGAAACTGAATCTACGCAAAAATTTAAAAGTATAGCACAAATTTCAAAGACAAATTGAGGAGCTTGATTGTGCCACGGTTATGAAAAAAAAAAATTTAATACGGTAAAAAACGTAACACTTTGGTACTTTATTTAAAAAAATTATTATTTGAGAGCGTTTTCACTAACGACAATTACTTTTAAAATTATTAATGTCCAAGAGATGGTATAAACTAATTATAAACCGTTGTTAAATAACTTTGAAAGGCTGCAAATGATACATGTTATTTTTTTTTTGTAGAAATGAATTTTATTGTGATTTCTTTATCGCGACAATTTAGTCGGTGGAAAAAGTTCTTCATTTGCGATAAAAATTCCATCCCGTGCGTTCTGGTTTCTATCTATTCCTACGAAGGAAACTAAGATAATAAATAAGTGAGGTTCGTTTGTCAACCATTCTTTTTTTTTTAATTTACATGCATTAAACTCAGCTACTTTTTTTTGTAAAAAGTACGGTTTTATTTTCAACGATAAAAACACAACAATAAATTAAAATCACAGGAAATTAGAAGAAGGATGAAAGTAAACTGAATGCCGTAGAAATGAGATCTCTGCGGCGAATGTGGGGTAAAACCATGTATGATCGTGTGAAAAATATTGAAATTCGTAAAGAATGCAAGGCTGATGTAAGCGTAATGAGTAAGATTAAGAAAGGGACGCTTAGATGGTTTGGGCATGTGGAGCGAATGAACGAAGAAAAGAGTGTAAGAAGAATGTATGACGCGAATGTGAATGGAAGAAGAAGCCGAGGACGTCCGAGGAAGATATGGCATGTGCAAGTGAATCAAATACTTGAGTCGGGCCATGTCAGAAGTCGGAATAATAGAAGAGAATGTATGAGACGATGTATGAATGTGAATGAAGCAAGAAGTGTATGCCAAGATCGAGTTGTTTGGCGGTCCGTCCTCTCTGCCTACCCCTGCGGGGAAACGGCGTGATGGTTAGTTAGTTAGTTAGTTAGGAAATTATTTAAATGCCAGAAATTTTCTTTATTGAAAGAGGAACATTCATTTTAGTTTATTTGTCTTGATCAAATCAACCAAAATCTATTGGTTTTTAAAGCCTTTGTCATTAACGATTTTACCACGCAGACCTAATCTATTTACTTAAAAGTTTTCATAATCTCAAATTCTCAATCTTCTATTATTCCAAATCGTTAAATTTTCCGATAAAGCTTTTTTTGCAGAAGGATACACATTACGATCCCTTGGAATAACAAGGTTCCATCTGACACAGCAATGTCATGCGATCATGTGCTCTATATAAGGTAACTTTAACACTCATTATCGCATAACATTGCCGTGCCAGATGGAACCTTGTTATTCCAAGGGGTCGATTATTAGATAACGAATAACCTAGCTGTCCGTAGCCAGTGGAACTATGGCAACCCCAATTGGGGTATGTTGTGAGGGTTGAAGGTATCGGGGAAGGGAAGGAGATGAGGTTGGGGACGGTTGTAAAGTATCTGACTGATCAGCAAACACTGATAAAGCCCTTTCTAGGCTACCTACCTAATCATACCCTAGAATATATCAATATCTTAGTTCAATAGGGAACTAACTCAAAATACCTCATTTTGAGAAAAATCGATTTTAAAATTTTTCCAAAAGACATCGCTCCGATGTAAAGTTATTTTGTCCACCTATAACATAACAATAGATCCAGCATGTAAGTAATTTATCAACCTATCATATCATAGGTGTAAATGGCTACATTTATTAAATTCGAAATGGAAACATTTGACATGTTTCTTCATTGAACTAAGAATGCGCTGATTTCATTATAATTCCATAAAGAATTATCTCACTATATAATTAGGACGAATTAGACTAATTTATTTATTAAAATATGAGAAGAGAGAGCTTCTTTACCATTTTTCATTATTAACTCAAAACCCAGAAATTTTGACTTATTTCCCTATTGAACTAAGATGTCGATATATGATGTTTGATGTTTAAACCTCGTTGTAATATTTATCGATTGGAGAAGATAACATCAACAACCTTTAAAGAAAATATTACATAGATAAAGACTGGGACTTGAACCTTACCGGGAACAACGTAGCTATTGAGACTCAATTACACTCGGTCGTTTCTATCTATCTCATATTCCCAAATGAATTATCAATAATAATAATAATAATAATAATGTTTTTATTTAATTTCTAATACAATTACAAACATGTTATATTTAATACGTAAGAGAAATTACAGGTATTTATTTAATATATGTAAAACAATGAAGAAATATACTAAAAATAAAAAAATAAATAAATTCAGAGATATTTAAATAAATTCAGGCAGTGGTGAAGATCGCGTCAATGAGAAGAGATTCTTTCAAGAATCAATAGAATTTCCCTTTTGAATCTTTCCTCACTGACGCAAAATATGTCGATATCCTGTGAGATTTTGTTCAGGAGCAATATACTCCTCCCCACCGGGAGAACCATTGGCAGGTTGGTTCTATAGGTAGGAAGATAGAATAATCTATGACGACGCTGTCTTAGATAGTCATCAGGAACATAAAGACTTATGCGTTCCAAAATAGCTGAATTCTCTATGGAGCCTCGCAATAGTCTAAAAAAGTGGGTAGCGGCATACCCCTCTCTTCTGAGCTGCAGGGAGTGAAATCCAAGCATTCCCAGAAGAAAGTTAGTTGGATAAAGCCACGGATAGAGTCCGTACTCCCTCATGTAAAGAAATCTCAAAAACTTTTTCTGAACCCTCTCTAACATGAGGGAGCACCCCGTCTCGTGAGGATTCCAAATAGCCGACCCACTCTCCAGCCTACTACGGACTAAAGAGAAGTATAATATTCTAAGAGTACGAGTATCCCGAAAAACCCTCACGGTCCGAATGACAAATCCTAACATTTTTAATGCAGATTGACATACCCCTTCGATATGAACACGAAACGTAAGTTTACTTTCATACACGATTCCAAGATCCTTTATAGTAGAAACACGTTTGAGATTATGACTGAGCATAGTATATCTGTGGTAGGTGAGACTAAATGCTCTGGTGAAAGACAGGACTACGCATTTTGAGATATTGAAATAAAGCTGATTTCGTAGGCTCCATTCAGAGATGTTATCAATGTCAGCTTGAAGATGTAGGCAATCTAAAATATTTCTAATTAGTAGAAATAATTTGAGATCGTCAGCGAAAAGGAGAAAGCGAGAAAAACGGATGACTTTTGCAATGTCATTAATGAAAATAGAGAAGAGAAGAGGCCCTAGGATTGACCCTTGGGGACCCCAGAAAAAACAAGAAAATCAGCGGATTGAAAAATTCCGTGTGTGACAAATTGCTTCCGGTTTTTGAGATAACTTCCAAAAAACTTTAGCATACGTAGGGAGAAACCCATTAGGGCAAGTTTTGTTAGTAAGATATCGTGATTCACGGTATCAAAGGCTTTGGAGAAATCATTATACGAACAGTCTACTTGGTATCCACTATCTAGCAACATAGTCAGTGAAAACCATCAGATTGGTTTCCGTAGATCTTCCTTTTCTGAAACCATGCTGTTCGGGGATAATATATGCGTCTATTTGAGGTACAATGAATTTATGGATTAGTTTTTCAAATAGTTTAGCAGGAGCTGAAAGTATGGCAACAGGTCTATAATTCTCGATTGACTTTTTGGAACCATTTTTAAAAATAGGACATATTTTTGAAATTTTCCATAATTCTGGAAAAGTGGAGGTACTAATAGCTAAATTAAATATAAAAGTTAAAGGTGCTTTGAGGAATTCAGCGCACCCTTTAATAAAGAATACGGGAACGAAGTCGGGGCCGATAGAGTGCGAGTTCTTCATGTGTCTTATGGCATTCATAACATCAGATTCCGTAAATATACATAAGTCAACGTTAGAGGCTCCTCTGGTATTAAATGCGGCAGCATTATTAATATCTAGAAGTGGAGGATCTCTACTGTAGACAGATTGAAAATGATCAGCAAACGCGTTTGCCACACCCGAGCCATGAAATTCCTGATCACCTTTCATCATGGTATCTTCAAGACCACCATCCTTCCGAAGGGTTTTTATGTAATGCCAGAACATCTTGGGATCATGCATGATGTTACCTTCGATTTCAGACACGTAAGCTCGATAGGCTACTCGAACCTCGCGCCTAACTAATGCCCGGTAAAAACTAAAAAGATCGTATTCACTCTGAAGTCCTCCTGCCTTCCAACGCTTGTGAAGGGCATGCTTGATCTCTATATTCGAAATGACTTCTCTCGAAAACCACTTCGGATATTTGCGACCACCACTGCCTGCATTTTTTTTGGGAAAACATGAATCAAATACATCGTAAATACAAGTGTAGAAATATTGCGCCGCCTCATCCACTGTAGCAAATGTGAAGAGGTTTTGCCAGTCCACCCGGCTCATTGAATCGTACAAGCCGGTGAGATCACCTTTGTTGAAATTCCACCCCCTTGAGATTTTATTTACAAGGGTGGGGGCTCTATTACTTTTTAAGGGCGATCTGATCAAACTGGACTGGAATTCAATGGCCGGATGATAGCTATCCTCTAGCAACAGTGGAAAAACACAACGTCTCACCTCAAGAATGGCATTACACAGAACAAAGTCAAGGATTCTGGAATTGGAATTTTGAATATTATTACACTGTGAAAGACCGAAGACTGCGCATAGGTATTCAAAGTCGGATTCCACCTTAGGGGCGTCCCGAGCGGAATGCAAATTAAAATCTCCCAGTATAATAATATTCTTAATATTATAATTAATATTATAATTTCTTAATATTATCTGCTTCCCTCATCAGGATGTACAGCATACTGATAAATAATGACAAGAATGAACAAATTACAAAAAAAACGAAAATTAACAATACATGATGAAAGTAGGCAAGTAGTTAATTAAATATGTAAAAATAATTTTAAAAATAAGTGTCGACATTTATAAGCGGATCAAATTAAATGTTAAATTTCAGCGGAGGATGATCCAGTTTATTTTATAACACGTATTGAACGAACATACTCAGAGCGAAAATATTGCAAGTGCTTCGGTAGTACATAACTGCTGACCCTGTACACATCGTAAGTGCGCCCTACTGTAGAATTTGGCAGCCACCTCTGGTCGGGAGCCCCAAAATATCTGAAAAAACCCTTGACTCTGTGCAGAAACGGGTGGTCCGTTTGATAGATTCACATATCTGTCCTTGTTCTACCGGCATTTGAATAGAAGATGCTCCGAGGAACTAGCGTCATTGATCCCTTCGGCACCGGTGCATAGTCGGGAAACTCGCCAAACGCGCGCCCAACATTCGCACACGGTTGACATTTTTCACATGAAAACGGGTCGCTTCTACGACTAGTTATTGTGTTCAACAGCTCGGCTGTGGAACGATCTGCCGGCCTCTGTGTTTCCTCCATCCTACAACATGGGTCTCTTCAAGACCCAAGTTCACTCCATCCTATCCTCTAAAAGACCCTCCACATAGCATCTCCAAAGATGATATAGGCCTTGAGGGAAATTATTTCCCTCAGGGACACAGGAGTCCAAAATAAAAGTTTTATTCAAGTTTCCGGTAATTATCAATAAGTGAATGATATGTCTAACAACCTGTGTGGGAACCCGGTGCTTTGAACCGCTCGAACATTTAACTGATCATTAATGATCGTGCCATGATATTTTTGGACGTGTCCGACTGCTTCTTTCACCCATCAATCGATTTCATCGCAGGAATATCTCTGCTTCATATACCATCTAATACGCACAAAAAAAAAAGTTTCAATTGAATGTGCCAAGTCTTCCTGGAAGGTATCTGACATATTTTTCCGTCCAGTGGAGCGCCATATATTCTCCTGCCACTTCTATTTCCGTTCGTTCGCTCTCCGAGTTCAAACAGTATAGTGAAGAGGTTTTTAATGATCATTTTATAGAAGGAATTGAGTATTTGGTCGGCATCGCCGTCGCAGTCTCTCCACTCAAGTGAGGCTAAGCTAGGCACGTAGCATGGATAACGGACGATCGTTGTAAATCTGAAGCTAAAACCATCGCGTCCTTGGTTGAGAAAGGCAAACAGAGGTCGCCGACATGTGTAGCGGACTGACGACCTATAAAAATTAGCCGGTTTATTATAGACGAGAACCACCAAGAACAGGCAAAACTGAAAATATTTGAGGGAGACCTATGCTTACGAAATAGCAGAATAGTAAATATGAATTGCGTATCTCAGCAAAAACCCTTAATGCTATTGTGTCATGAAATTTGCATCTTTTAGCATCTGGATTTTCTTGGTCTATGCCAATGTTCAATGTATTTTCTCAGTATCCTTTCTAAAACATACTAACAGCGCTCTTGACGGTACCTTAGTTCAATAGAGAACTAACTCAAAATACCTCACTTTGAGAAAACTGGATTTAAAATTTTTTCATAAAGACATGCCGTGCTGGATGGAACCTTGTTATTCCAAGGGGTGGATTATTAGATGACGAATAACCTAGCTGTCCGTAACCAGTGGGACTATGGCATCCCCAATTGGGGTATGTTGTGAGGCTTGAAGGTAGTGGGGAAGGGAAGGAGATGAGGTTGGGGACGGTTGGAAAGTATCTGACTGATCACCAAACACTGATAAAAGACTTTTAAGGCTAAGACATCTCAATAAAATCACCGCACAGCAAACCAACCTTCCTAATAATTCCCTAGAATATATCGATACCTTAGTTAAATAAGGAACTAACTCAAAATACCTCATTTTGAGAAAATTGGATTTGAAAAATGTTCATAAAGACATCGCTCCGATGTAAAGTTATTTTGTCCACCTATAACATAACGATAAATTCAACATGTAAGTAATTTATCAACCTATCATATCATAGGTGTAAATGGCTACATTTATTAAGTTCCAAACGGAAACATTTGACATGTCTCTCCATTGAACTAAGAATGTGCTGATTTCATTATAATTCCATAAATAATTATCTGACTACATAATTAGGACGATTTAGACTAATTTATTTATTGAAATATGAGAAGGAAGACTTACTTTACCATTTTTCATCGTTAACTCATAACCCAGAAATTTTGAGTTATTTCCTTATCTAACTAAGGTATCGTTAAGGTGATTTTTCACAAAAATAACGCGATATAAATCACCCAATTATTATTAACAGCCGTTAAAAGCAGTCATTAAAAAAGCCTCAACGATACAGACCTGTCATTTAAAAAAAATACTACCTGCTATTACATATACTACCATAAAGTATCCAACCAATGAGTCCAACCAGAAAGTCAAACGACCCTGAAAAATTAATGTAAGATATTAACCTTAAACAAGCAATTAACACAGTGTAAATGTAGTATACGATATTTATTTTTATTATTAAATTCAATTTTAAATTAAACTTTTTATTGTAAAATCGCAAGAACTTTGTATAAAGCTCCGCCCCCGTTTTGCTTGTACAATCTGGTATTGGCAAGTCTGATAGAACTGAACATATCGCGATATTTTTGTACCTTTTCGGAATCAATATAAGGGGAAACATATCTTTTGCACTACCTTTGAGGGTACGTATAGATAGATAACAGTTTCAAATATCCTCCGCCTTTGCTGGCGGTAAAACAAAGAGCCTTTGCGAATGGTATAGGAGGCAACTACAAACTTTTGATTACAAGTTGGCGTATGAATATAAAATTCACCTTTATGGGTGAAAATTATTTTAGAATTTTTCTTTCATATCTATTTTGTTTTGTCCGCTTTGTGAAACAATGATGTTACTTACATAGTATGTGCTCTGGGTAGTTAACGTGTATCTACGGAACATATGCAAATACTATATTTCGCAGGGAACACTGGTACACATACGACACTTTAATCTGTCAGCAGAAGTTCTTTGTAGGAGAACATAGGTCAATAAAGCGCACTTGAAGTGAAACAACACAAAACTGCGCTATATAAATGTTTTGTTATTATATTATTATTATTATTATTAAAGGCCGAATAACTTTTACAGAATGAATGCTTCATTAAAGTAACTCTCTATTTATATGGTTTTTCATGTTCAAAGTGATTGACGTGTTTGAGATTAATAGAAACACGTCAGTTAGGACGTTTTTGATGATTTAGTTGTCGTCATTGATTTATGTCCCAGAAATAGTGACCTCAACAGCTGCCATTTACGTCTTTAAATGCGTCATCTGAATCTCAGAGGTACGTCACCTTGATGTGGTGCTGCACTTTTTACATGTGATGACATAGAGGCATCTGGGCCATTTCCTAAATACGTATTATGATTTGGACATCCGATATAGAGTAAGTTTCATGCAGAGTGTTTTTCGGCCTGAGGGCTATCTAAAAATAATTTTCAAACGTTTTGATCAAATCGCAAAAAAATATACCAACTCTTCCGTATGTACTTGGGCAAGTTTAAATATTCACAAAAATTTCAAAAAAGTGGACCAAGGCATTGTGTAATTTGTTTAAAATGTTCACCTAATAATAAAATACTGATTTGGACACTGTTTCAAAATGACTCAAACTAAATTTTAATAACACACGATACTTAAAAATAGGCAAAAAATACACACGAGGATCCAAAGGCTTATATTAATGAAGAAATCGTAAAAAGGGGAGAATAAATTGAATTCCAAGGTGTCATTAAAGACTCAAAGCTAAACTTCTCCAAAAATTCAGACTAGAAAATTTAAAAAAAAACTGCAAATAATATCGTATTTTTCTCTCCAATGAATAGATTTATATTAAGCGCAACATACACAAACGCATAAGAAATACTAATTCTAATTTTGGAACTGTCCATTCCATTTTTTATACTGGCCAGTCTGACGATGCCCGTGATACGGTGAAACCGGTCCGGTCGAAAAGTTACAAAAGTTTTTTATAAAAAAAATCGTTTTTTACAAGAAACATTAAAGGAGCTAAATTTTATGGCAGTGAAGCAAACTATATATTCGAAAGTATACAGATATTATTTTTACACAAAAAATTATCATGAGAATGATGCCGAAGGAATTTAAGAGAAAAATATATTACAATCGTGAGATACACGGACGTGGGACGAGAAATGTAAAACAAATTAGGTTACTGACAAGGAAAAAATCAATCACACAGAGATGTCTTACCTACGAGGTCGTTCAACTTTATAACAAAATTTCGAAAGAAATGACTCCAATTGAAAATATGACTAACTAGGTAACCCGGCCTTGCTCAGAATTTTTCACTTGTCATTAGGGTGCCACAATTGATTTGGCAGCGTAACTATCTCTAAATAAAGAAACATTCATTTGAATATTTTATTTCATTCCAAACGTTTATATTTTCAAAATATATCTAAATCATAAAGTTCTTAAGTAGGTACCTACTCGTGTTTTCTGTTTTCAAAATATTCTACCCAAAAAACATTCTTCTTTTGATTATGCAATCTGTGGCTAACCAGAGTGTTATATCTATGGGCTAACCTAAATAAAACAGGGGCGAGTTTAATGTTTTTCATACTAATTTTAAAACGTTATAGTAACAGTTTTACATATTGGATTTCATTCAAACCAAAAACCTTAAACCTTCCCAAAAATTAACAAACTGTGCTATTTTCATCAATACTGGTAGAGTAATTTATGAGAACAACAAGGAGAAACAAACAAACTTACATTGATTTTTATATATATAGATAAAAAATAAAATAAAAAGTCTGCCACAATCATTAATGTTAAGTTTGTAATAAAATATTGAAAAACATGTTTATGTTTGTAGATTATTAGGACACGATGATGTCAGCTAACTCGAGATAAATAAATACAAAAATTAAGTCTTTTGGCATGGTCTTTAGTGATGTATTCACAAATGCAAGGTTCAGAAACTACGGTAAATTATGCAACATGGCCTAACCGGGCTTTACGAACAATTTTTTTTAATATATAAAAATGAGGCTGGTGTTGAAAAACTTATTTATTTTGAAATTCGCATTATTTTTTGTTTTAAAAAAATCACCACATATTACTGGTTTGTTAATTTAACTTTATTATACATAAATTGAATGAATCTTAGTGTTGGCTTGGTTCTGGAAAATCTGTGATATATTTTACATGGTAAGTATGTCACAATTTCATTGGTAAGAAGTAATTTTTTTTCTCACAAGTTTAAAGGACGATAAAGAAGTGCGTATATACACAAAAAATAAATTGTGGTTATTCACAAAAAGTTTCCTGACTTCTGTACTAATGCGGCATGCTTCTCTCAATTACTTGATCCTTCTTTGTGAGCTTTTCATACTTCCTCTTTGAACTCAATCATGAAAAAATAGGTTTCTTTTCAGAAGGTTTTTATAAAACATGATTTCTCAAGACATTTTATGGAAAGTTTATTCTCAAACAGTAGGTCGGTTTACATTACCTTCTAAAAGCTCAAGAAAACTTAAACCTTTCGTGGTTTCTTATTTTAATTCTCGAAACTTGACTCTTTAGGAATTGCCTTCACGGAGCAATCATTTCTGACGTACGTTTCAAATCATTAAAGCATTACTCACACTATTAAAATCTCCCAGTATTATCCCCGTTTTTCTAACTTAATGATTAAATAACTAGAAATTTAATGTGTTATCTAATTTTGTACAAAATAAAGCAAATGACAAAAATATGAAATAATCAAATTTGCGTCGATAAAAAGCTGTCAAATTTCTTCTGGAACCAAATATCTGCCTCATTTCTAAAATTATCTTAAAAATACGTAACTTTATTAAAAAAATACATCTAGACAAAACCCTCCACTTTCCTTTATCGATGAGAATTAAATATAAATCCTGGAATTAACTTTCCCAGCGAAAGAAAGAGAGTTTCTAAAAAAAGTTCGTTGATTAACACCTAGCCAACGTGGTTCAAACTCTTCGAAGAGAGTGTTCTGTCGACAGGTAGAAAACTATTTGCTCTATTGTTACGGAGCGCCCTTTCTATAGAAGCAAACTTTCAATGATCATTATTACCGTTCAAACTTCCCGTTAATGACGTCGTTTCCTTAACAAAATGAATTATTTATCACAGATTAATTAAAACCCTCGTCTCCTCGCGGCGGAAACTTCTGGTGATGTGATTTGACTTCGCCGCAGCGAGGCCAGATGAATAGAAAGCCGAGCACTCAACGGAAACTTGAGATGCATTTCCTACAAGGAAATGGAATCGCGGTAGTACCGGGCGGCGCCGAGCGCTTACACTAAGCTCCATTTAATTAAAATGTTCCACTCGGATGTCTTGAAAAAAATATACCTACTGTAGTTAACAGGGAGAAATGCTCCAGCGGAGGGAGGCGCCGCTTCGCTCGGACGCGCGTCAAACAAATTCTGCACAAGTACACACATAAAACACGACTTCTAACTAATGATGTGGAATACCCTTACCCACACATTACCGATAATTGAACTGAGTTTCATATAATAAATTGATTCGTAAACTATTTAAATAAATATTATTAGGATAAAGTTTTGAATAACAATCTCTGGCTGTACAAAAAAGTTGTTTATCGGAACTTATTGTATTATTTTTTTTAATGCCTTAATTTTTTTTTTTTAAACATTCAGGGATACAACATTGATTTGAAGCCATTTTAGGAGAGATGTGGTATGACAAAGCGTACATATTCGTCTTTTAGGCAGGGATGCGATACGACACAGCGGACAAGTCAAGTTTTGTGTTGTAAAAATAAGTAGCCTGTCATTTTGTGTTACAAAGCGAACACATCCAGGCTTGATCGTGTCACACCCAAAGACCAAAGACTATGGGCGGTTTACATTTTTTATTGCTGATTTTGATCGACTTCACAAAACAGAAAATTTTGTTCCTCTTCCAAAATATGTCATGTATCGTATCATGAACCTCCGTTTTCCGTCGAGTGTCCTGGAATATATAATGTGTTTTATCATGAACCTCCGTTTTTCGGTGAGTGTTCTGGAATATATGATGTGTTGTATCATGAACCTCCGTTTTCCGGCGAGTGTCCTGGAATATATGATGTGTTTTATCATGAACCTCCATTTTTCGGCGAGTGTCCTGGAATGTGCCAAATTTTACACAAATGCGAGGTTACATAAATTATTTTAACGTATTTATTTATTCATCTTTCGTCACTGTTTAACATTGTTTTAAATCTTGACAGACAATTTATACATTTTCCGTGAAGTAAAAACGAATCATCATTTTGAACGTGATCATTTTGAAACCCTTATTTCTAAGCGGCCCAGAAGTATAGTAAAATGAAATAACCATTTTAAGCAGTACCTAAATCATAAAACAGAAATGCTCCTTTTTCCACTCCTATGCATGTAATTTTTTTTAAATCTTTTTATCCATTTTATTGACAGTTTATTTCATAAACTATTTGTACACTTTCGCAGATCGCGACATTGATGTTTTGTGGTCGATTACGAATAATTTAAGGCAAATCAAGAAATATTTGATTGGACAGTATTTTTTTTTTTATATGAATACCGCACAAGAGTCCCAAACTGCTCCCAACCGTCTGGAGCCAGCGAGACTATGGCATTCCCAATTGGGGAATGTTGTGAGGCTGAAGGTATTGGGGAGGGGAAGGAGAAGGGGGAAAGGAAGGTGGGGAAAAGGGGAAATACCTGGCTATTCAGATCTGGTCACCAAATACGGCTACATGCCATTTCAAGCAACGTTTCAATTCTGAATGGTGGTCTTTCACCAGGGCGATATTGAGAGTATATTCCACTCTGGAACGTCCGCAAATATACTATACATTATTTTTAAATGAATTAATTGTGAAACAACACAAATAAAATAAATAAAAATTACTTGCGCACGCCGGGATTCGAACCCGCGACCTTCCGATTTGTAGTCGAGAGCCTTACCCCTCGATAGACTTTTTAAAAGTTGTACGAAGTCATTAAGACTAACAATACAAAAAAAATAAATAAACTCTCCTGAAAACCTTAATTTTTTTTAAACCCAAATAGGTTAGGTTATATTTTTTTTTACACCTTTATAAGGTAGTTGATTTTAGATAAATCATGTACTCAAGTACACAAAAATGCAACGAGCATTATTGAAAAAGTGCAATATTTTTTGTCGCTTAAAAATACCAGGATAATATATATTATGGATTATTCAACTGCAAATAAACTCGGGCAATTAAAAGTGACCACTTTAATACATCAATAACCAAACAGTTCATTTCCCACTGCGCCCCGGTCAGCGATAAAATTGGCAATTTTCGTTTTTAAATCATACAGCCTATTTGGCATTCAGGCTTTCATCTCCCAGGGATGTTCTCCCACTGCGGCTAATCCTGCAGGATTACACTTCGCTTTGTGCCTCGATTCGCGAGGAATAACTTCGTTTAACATTCTCATAATTACAACAGGACCAGAAGGTGTTTACCAACGCAATATGGAATAGGTATAATGCGGAATACAGAGGGGTAATATGGAATATGAAACACGGGTCGTATGTACGATGTGCGATGTGCGAGGGGCAGTTATAAAGTTTTGCTTTTGTCTATTGTTTTATTGTTAGAATTAATTTCTTCTAAATGCACGAAGTTTGAACATTTGCAAACTTAACTTTGTAGAATTGTGCAATGTGCATTGTGGATGCTTATTTATCATGTAGGTATTCCTATAATTCGATCTTATACCCCCCATTACCTTAGTGATCGGACGTAAATATAAGACTGCTATCAGCAAGTGCCATTAGCACATAAAACACATAAAAAAGGTCCTACAGCAGCAATAGGCAGCTCGCTCACTGGGTAGAGATGATTATCTCCTCATTTATGCACCTCTAACAACAGTTGACACAGGAAGAAGGAGAAATGTTCCCTAGAAAATAATCCAGTAAAATATGTAGTGCATATCGCCACCATAATTAGTAAATTAGCTAAGTTCATTTTAGCAACATTACAGGGGAAATAAAAAAAAAACTGTAAACTTGGTGCTTTGAATTTTACAATATGGAGAAACTGCTTTATGTACAAAATAAATAATTTGTTTTGTTTTAAGATAAAAAAAGTTAAAAGTAATTTATTTATTAAACTGAAGAATTCTAAGATTTAATCGAACATCAAAGTTATCAATTGCAAATAAATCGAAAACGAAACTATGCTACATTGTTTTTAATATCCTTGTTTCAAAATATTTTTCTTTTTTCCTTTTATTCATATTGATTTTTTTATTTATTTTACTTGATTTTTTTTTTCTTTTTACAAACATGTAATTCTCATATAGAGATGAGGTTTGCGTGATAATATTTATTTAGTGAAAAAATGCTAAAAGGAAGCATTCAAATCATAATTGGCGAAAAAATGTACTTGGGTAAATTACTAATTAAAGTTTCGGTATATTTTTAATTAGTAATTTGAATACTAAAGGTGGAAATTTTGTACATTTTTTTATTGTTTAATATTAAATCTCGATGAGTTATTAATGCTCTTTTGGAGACAAGAAAAATTACACAGATAAAAATATAACGTCTAAACTAACGAAAAATCGGCATCGTGGGTGAAGGCTTAATGCAGATTTCTTCTCTTTCTACATATTTCACCTTCACGAATCTATATGCAACTTCCAAGGTTCTGCAGGGCCTCTACGATGTTCACTCAAGGGAGGGTCCACTCGTTCCCCGCCTTACTTCGCCACGGACTAGCCAGCTTCTGGGGCAGGACTCGGAAGTCAACCAACGCCATTGTCGTGGCAGCATCCGCGTGGCCCAGCTCTCCACTCAATGAGCGACTGCCACCCTTAAGACGATCTATTAAATTAAATTTATTTAATTTATTCTATGTTACTATTATCGATTAAGTTTTTATTTTTATTTCTTTCATTTTGATGTAATTATCTTTTCGTAATTTTTTTTTCATTTTTATTTCTATTTTTTTCACATTTTCTTCTGATATTTTTCATTTTCATTATTATTATTAGTTTTTTTATTTGTTTATTTTTTATTGTATTTTTTATTTATTTTATTATATTCATTTCTCTATTTATAATGTACATATTTCATGTGATATGGCAGACTGGGTTTTGCATTATCCATCCTAGTCCTGCTGGATTAAAAAATTAAATAAAATAAATATATACGAAGTTTTTTCCTTGATATTTATTGTTTCCATCGTGAACGGTGGAATTGAAACCTTTAACGGAAATGTTTTCCGTACTAACTTCCCGATGTTTTCTCGTTCAATACCACACATTTTATCCATATTTTTTCTATTTACAGTACCTTATTTTTAAACGCAGTAAAGGACGAACTTTCTGTTTTTTTTCGTCAGTTCTTGTAATTTATTTTCGTTCATTATGCCTTGATTAACGTTTTCTTATTTGAATGTACCGCCACAGTATATTATTTGAAACCATATTCCAACCATGATACGATGAAACATTTATTTGACCGCTTGGGAGTTCTCACACCTCATCTAAGCTCGCCGCTGGTGAGAAAAATCTAATTCCCGTAACTTATTAACTGACCCTGAGGTGAAACTAGGTAGGTGGGAGGGGGTAGGTACCACCGCGCTGGACAGCTAAATGTAAACCCTTCCATATCCTCCCCTTCCCCTTGAAAATAATTCACATTGGCGGTATGATATTCAATATTGTACGTTGAAAATGTTTAAAAGCAAACTATACTAAAACTTAGTTTTTTTACTAATGAAAAATGGTATTTATTTCTAAAAGGTTTGGTGATGTAATATCTTTATTTTTTTGTTATATGACCTCACGATATTTTTTTAATTATTTATTACAATATCAACTACAATGATACCTAATATTTAAAATGGTAACGTAACACAAGCAATTAACTTTCAACTTATTTTTTTTAATATGGGATATATGAACTACTGATATATATTGTTAAAATATATTAATTGCCAATTATCTTAAGTGAATACAACAATTTTGATATATTATTTTTTATCAGTACAAATTAAAAAAAAAAATTCAACATTTTAAAGGCGAATATTTCATTGAGATAATTATTATTCGTGGTTTCAAAATTTATGTAAATATTATTACTTCAATATTTAAAAAAAATGGCTGTGCTTTTCAAAAATAACAACAATAAAAAAACTACGTATTAAGGGTATCGATATGAAGATGGAATTAAAAAAGTTATTTCTCGGTTTCTTATCTAAATACTCCATTAATTTAAATAAAACATGGCTGGAGTATTCGGTTTGTTCTTTAAAGTAAAAAAAAAAACTAACATATATTAGAAGCATATGAAAAATGAGCTTCATCAAAGTATTTGCTTTTAACGTTCATAACATAAAGAAATCAAATCGACGATGAAAAAAAAAAACAAATACTTACACCCAAGCACGCATACCAAAATAGTTGTTAGCAGGTTCGTATACATATTCATAAAACCTTCCATGTACATACAAAATCTATACAAAAAAAGTGTGTTCCTATGTATCTTTTAACAATAGTAGCAAGATGTTCCAGGTTATCTCACACAATTCCCCCATCCCGAATAATTCAAGTTCATCATATAGTATACCAACCACTTCACTAAAAAGGTTGCACATACTCATGGAAGATTTTTATTTGATTCAATGAAATCTTTTTTTTTTACCAAGTTGCTGGAATTGCGTCCTGATATGAAGGTTGGTAGTTAAATATCCGGTTATGGATGGATTTGTAAAGAAGAGACAGGAAATTATATCCACCTTGTCCCTTTCCACTATTCGCCCCGTCGCATGATTTATCGTGTCCCTTTTTATACGTGGGCAGACAATAAGATATCCGCTCGAACGTAGGCAGTAGGTAGTAGGTCTATAAATGCCCAACGTGAACGTATAAATATTATGTGCAGTTTATATTGGTGATGTCGTGAAAATATCGTGGATGAACGATGAAAATAATAACACACAATGAAATATTTTGGAGAATACTTCACGATGAAACATCATTACTTTCTTATTTATTTATATAGACGCCCATTAGGATTTTACATAAATATGTATATATATTAAGAAGATTCGACAAATCAAACAAACAAAAATAATACACAAACATGCACATATATTGTTATGTAACAAGATCAGCTACAACATAATAGTAGAATCTAGATGTAAAAGAGAAGTTGCTGGAACCTTCTCGAAGATTTGCCAGAAGTAATCCTAACATCTGACACAAGGGCGCCACTTACGTTGCAAGTGGCCTATGTGACTCAACACACAAGGGCCCGCCGGCATGAAGGCGATCATCACCAGCTTGGCTCACTCGGGCCCCGGCATCCAAGCAGTAAGGTGGATACGACGTGCCCTTGGGCGCGCGGCCACCCGCTGCGGAGTTTTTGGCGTCTTTGCCGCCTTTTGCATCATGTACAGTGTAAACTCGTTATCTTTGCATTGAATATAAATATTAAAGCCAGTGACCGGCGCATCAATTCGCTGTGTCCTGCCTGACGTTATACGTGTGAGATAGACATCACACCTTTTACGCTGAGGGGAACGTGTCTCTTGTGGCTGACAACCTCATGTAAGCAGAATAGTTTCATCCTCTTTTATGTGCTGTAATAACTGTGCCCTTTTTGAATATCATACCCGATTTGAGATTCACCACCGAGAGAGATTACCGAGCCTCAGATTAGATTAGATACTGCTTTTTGTTGTAAATCCCGTATGTAAATACCTGTAAATGTTTCCCTTGTAATTAACCCTGTCCAGAAAGCACGCTTCTTTTCACTGGTAGCTAGTTACCTTCCGATATAAGGCTGCGGCCGACCTACGAGATGAGACAGAGTTGTGATGCCTCTGCCAATTGAGCTAACCTGGTGCAACCTGAGATCTGCCCTGCTTCTAGCCTCAAGGTGAGTTAAACTGCCTTCTTTACACTAGCACCCAATGTGTCCTTCTCTCCTTGTCACAATATAATTTTTTTTCCACATGTTTGTTTAAATTATAATCGTAAAAAATGGGACTTTACACCACCCCTACTCCTGGCATCGATTAACCATCACTTCCACCATCAACAACAGCAGAGGATGGATCATCTTCCCTGCAGCCAATGGCTCAACAGTTCGTCATACTGGTACCGGTAACGGTTAATTGAAGGTTACGAGTACCATACAAAGAGGGCTGAACTAGAAGAAGCAGACAACCTGAATTCAGCTGTTATCCAACTGGACATCTCCGGATTTGTCTACCACTATGCAGGTATACAAATCCGCCGGTCACCAATGACTGGATAGTTGCCCAAATAATGAAACGGAGATATAGAAAATTAGTTTTTTTTTTTAGTAATTGTTGTTGTGTTTTATTCATTTATTATTATTTAAGCAGATAACTCAGATACAGACAGTAATATTAAAGCAATAAACATTAACTGGAAAATTTTCCGGCATCCTTAGAACGAGTATTTCTCGCAGATTAACATGATACAGATAAATAAACCTTTAAAAATAATTAATCATTGAAGAAAATAATATTAACATAACCTAAATGAAAAATGAAACCGGACAAAAGGACAGAAACTAAAAAGATTTAAGTCGTACCTGGGACACGAACCCAGGTCCTCTGCTTATCCGGGGCAACGCTCAACCGACTTTTGTTCGGGTAGAACTTTGTAAACATCATAAAAATAGCTGCCAATAATATGAGATTACAAATGGAAAATAATATTCACAAATCTTGAATTTGAGGTATGATATCGATGAAGATGACACAAATTGAACTGGTCTCATTAGCTAAGTCGGTTGAGCGTTTCCCCGGATAGGCAGAAGACCTGGGTTTGAGTCCCAGATGCGACGGAAATCTTTTTAGTTTCTGTCCTTTTGTCCGGTTACATCTTTCATTTAGGTTAAGTTAATATTATTTTCTTCAATGATTAAATATTACAATGAGTTTTTTAAATCTCAATAAAAACAATTAATAATTAAAAACTTTAAAAATAATATTTAGACAAATTTACAGAGAAAAATAAAAATAATTGAAGATTGTGTTACACATGAAGAAATTTAAAAAGTGCACACTGCCTAGATGAAGTAGCAGAAGGTACACATGCATTGCTATTAAGTTTTATAAGAATTTAAAGGGAAGCAAATTATTATTCAATTAAAAATAGTGTTATACAATAGTACACAATGTATAAACACTGTTCATTGATTTTTTTTTTAATTTAATGTGAATCAAATTTAATAATGTTATTATTAAGTTCTGCAAATATTTTTAGTTTTTATTATTCTGACAGCTGTTTCGGCGTTTAAGGTAATTTTCAAACTGCGGTTAATCCACTTTGTGACGACTTATTTTTATAATTTTATTCACTCCCACACCATTGTATTTTGTACGGGTTTTTGAAAATAATGATGTATTATCATTATATGGTACTCGTATGTTTGTTTTTTTTTTACAGTAACTCCACACAGGAGATCCTCAGGGGAATAATTTCGCTCAAGGCCTATATCATCTTTGGGGATGCTGCGTGGAGGGTCTTTTAGAGGATAGGAAGGAGTGAACTTGGGTCTTGAAGTGACCCATGTTATAGGATGGAGGAAACACAGGGGCCGGCAGATCATTCCACACCCGAGCTGTTGAATACAAGAACGAATCGTAGAAGCGACCCGTTCTCATGTGACAAATGTCAACCGTGTGTAAATGTTGGGCGCGCGTTTGGCGTGTTTCCCGACTATGCATCTTCCATTAAAATACCGGTAGAATAAAGACAGCATTCCCACCTGACGTCTGTGCTCCAAAGATTGCAAACTGTTTGTTAAGATAGGCGAATCTATCAAACGGACCGCCCGTTTCTGCAAGTCAAGGGTTTTTTTCAGATATTTTGACTCCCGACCAGAGATGGCTGGCAAATTCAGAAAAAGTTTGTTGAAGTTTTTTTTTTCATATGAAAACAGCTTTCAAATATGTTGGCATCCTGACGCAAAGATCTCCCGGTTGAACGTCGTAACCAATCTTCCTGTTATATGCGCCGTTTATGAAAAAGATGTAAACCGTTATGACCTTTGCCGAGGAGGTGGTGGGCAGCGAGTTCGTGGCCGGGGATTCGGGAAAGGTGGGTCCATTGGTCCATACAGACTTAACAAAAAGCTCGGACGGGGAACTGAACACACACGAATACGCCATCTGTCTTACTCGTTAGATTCCTGCCGGCCGTTTCAGCGTTGGTACAGTTAAACCGAGCGTATTTACTTACGAATTTATGTTAAAAGTACTGCATGTATCAAAGAATGTGTCGAAACTCATCAAAGTTTGATGTTGATATAATAAATCGCACATTCTTGTGACTGTTTCCACTTTTATTATTTTCGTAAGTACTGTTATTATTATTATTCCTGTTATTAGTGCTCCTATTACTTTTACCCCTATTATTGTTATTCCTATTTTTATTAATCCTATTATTATTGTTATTCCTATTAATATTACTCCTATTATTATTATTATTCCTATTATTATTACTCCTTTTATTATTGTTCCAAATATTATTGCTCATATTATTATTATTATTGTTATTATTACTCCTATTATTATTATTCCTATTTTTATTACTCTTATTATTATTATTCTTCCTATTTTTATTACTCCTATTATTATTATTATTACTCTTTTTATTAATCCTATTATTATTTTATTCGTATTATTATTATTATTCCTATTATTATTACTCCTTTTATTATTGTTCCAAATATTATTGCTCCTATTATTATTATTATTGTTATTATTACTCCTATTATTATTATTCCTATTTTTACTACTCCTATTATTATTATTCTTCCTATTATTATTATTTCTATTTTTATTAATCCTATTATTATTATTATTCCTATTTTTATCAATCCTATTATTATTATTATTCGTATTATTATTACTCCTTTTATTATTGTTCCTAATATTATTACTCCTATTATTATTGTTCCTAATATTATTATTCCTATTATTATTATTCCTGTTATTATTACTCCTATTATTATTATTCCTATTTTTATTAATCCTATTATTATTACTATTCCTCCTTTTATTATTGTTCCTGTTATTATTACTCCTATTATTATTATTATTATTATTGCCACTATTATTATTCCTATTATTGTTATTCCTATTATTATTATTCCTTTTATTATTACCATTATGTTCTTCCGCTTTATTACTTGCAAGCACCTAGTTTCCTAGGTCATTTAATAAATCAAATTAAAATATACAAAAAAAATTATAAATAACATAAGTTTGTACATAATAAGTTATAAAGGGCCTTCCTTTAAAAACAAACGACGTTGCACGTATGTTTGTTTTTAAAGGAAGCAATGTTACTAAAGTTAAATATATCAACAGAGCAAGTGCCATTCCCATGGTGCAATCTCTGTGAACAATATATTGTATATAAAATTAGTGCGAGAAGCGACTACATGACATGGAGCATGGTGTCTCGTGTTGTATTTATTGAGTATGCGTAAATTAATCATACTCACCAGTTGATTTTAAATATTAATAAAATAGCACAAATTTGTTTTCTCTGTGACAATTCGGGTAATTTACGTAATTACAGTAAATCACTAAAATTTAGATCATAGGTTCTCAACGTGGGCGATAACGCCCCCAAATAAAACACGCTCATCACGTACCAATAAAGCAAAATAAACTTTAATGTTTTGTTAATTTTTGTTATTGTATGTATTGTAATCATTTTTATCACGTCTGCGAAAATTCACATATTTTGGTAGTTCTGGAAGTGGACGAAAATAGAACTGAAATATTCCATTACACTCAGATGTACATTAAATTGGATGATACGAAATATTTAATTTTTTTATTTGAGTTAAAAAGTTTTAAAACTTCCGATTCACGTGAAATGTCTCGTATATAAATAGAGGTGAACATAATAAAAGCCTAAAAATTGGCAAAAACACGTTTGTAGTAATTAAGCTATTATATTGTTCTCATTGTAACATTCTTCTTTAAACTCAGAGATAGGATAGGAGTCATATCCTATCTTACGAGTATATAATATTACAGTGTTTAAATATAATCCTGGCAATAGCTGTTTCAGATTCGCGACAGATGATAGGGGGGGAGGGCAAAGGAAAAAAAATTCTCCAAAAGAGCGGTGGGCAAAATAAGGTTGAGAACCTATAAAGCTGTACTTGTTGAACATAAGTGCAGATGATATTCATAAGATCTCCCAAAGATCTTAATACAACGCCGAGACATTTAAATGCTTTATTTTTAATTACAACAATGTGAGGATAGATGCCAACTTATCATCAGAAACACCACCCAGATCTTTTAATAATGATACTTTTAAAGAATTACATTTTTTATTTTATATTGAGTGAGTATTGCATTATAATATTTACAATTTTATTACTATGACAATGAATTAATTTAAATATTCATATTAAATTACTTTGATTTCACCGCTTATAAGGTTTTGTTTTTAAATAAATAGAAAATTTATATATTTTTAATATGTATTTTTAATAAAGCAAACCTTTATTTAATTACAAATCTAATACATACATTTCAAACAATAGCTGAATGAGAACCATGTGTTTGATCAACTACGAAAACTTATTTTTTTCTTAAATCTGTAGTATTATAAAAACATACTTAAACCATAAGTAATACACTCAACCGCAAATTAAGGGCAATTTTGGCGTGGGCAACAATTATGTGCCAATAAATCTAATTATTCATAAAACACTACGTTTTGCTAACGTGACATTTTGAAAGATTTACCAAGTTAAAATTTGCTAAAAAAAATGTATTGCGTTTTCTCACTACTTCGGGTTCCTATAGTAAAAATGGCTTATAAAAATGAGGTTGCTTACAAATTATTATTTTGAAAATATTATATTTAAAATTCTAATAAAGACAATGAAATTGGTTTTTCGACATCTCCAAAATTCACGTTATGAGCTTTCAAATTGAAGATGTAAAAATATATACCCATGACATCGTATTACAGTACAATTCACAATTCGAAGGGCAGTAACGGATAATACCGCGCCTTTGATATCTATGGCCGCGCCAGTCAATTTATGAACCGTGACGTCACACGCTCATCAGGCGGCCGGCGATATTGTCAACATTTTGAGAGTATTTTCAAAAAAATTCAAGAAGTTCTATCTTCAACGTGCTCTAATTAATAAAAAACATGAAATTCTATTGTAGAATACAACCTCATTGTATGTAAAAAAGTTTTCCACGTTATTATAAAATTACTAAAGAAAACTTTTTAACATACAAGCAAGTAATACTAAGAAGCAAGTTCATAATTTTGTTACAATATTAAATCCTTTGATAAGCTATTCGGCCATTCTTTTACTTGCTTGGGCTTGAGATTCTTAAAGATTATCGGGGAACTTTGCAACTTAGATGCGTTATTTGCATTATAAAGTGGAAAATTTCACCAATCTATCAAATTTAGAAAACAAAGAACCCTTTATGGCCTTAGTGCATAAAATAATTACAGAATATTTTAATTGGGTTGGAATACAGAAAGCTGAATTTTGTATGAAGGGAGATGAAAAAAAAACTTTCAATAGAAATTGCGTTACGTATATTTGCGTCCCGATCTCATTAATTCGCCATATTTTCTGCACATTGACAAAAATTATTAACCTTGTGGTAAATGTGTGTTTGATTGCAAACCATAGTTGTTTGTAAACGCCTCAATTTGTTTAGCATTGAGCAGTCGTTAAATAGTCTTAATATTTAAAAATGATTATTTACCTGTGTGTCTATCCTCGATTTACCGAAAATTTCTAGGCCCGTTTCGCTGAAAATAGCACAGTTTCTCATTAGTGCCCGGAAGGTTTAGTTTGAATGAAATCCAATATGTAAAACTGTTGCTATAATGTTTTAAAATTAGTTAGAAAACATTGAACCCGCCATGTATTGAGGTTAACCCATAGATATACCACTCTGGTTAGCTTTAAATTACATATTCAAGAGAAGAAGGTGTGGCTGGGTATAATATTTACAAAGTGGAAAAAACAAGTATGTACCTACTAAAGAACTTTATTATTTAGATATATTTTGAAAAAAATATATGTTTGGAATCAAATAAAATTATAAAATGAATGTTTCTTTGTTTCATCGTTTAGAGATAGTAATATACGTAACAAGGCATTACTGTCGCTGTCAAATCAATTATGGCACCAAGCAATAACTCACAACTTAACTAATATAAAAACAGATGGTTAAGCCATGCTAATTCAAATTATCTGACTTTCATTTATCCTCCCCAGATACTGCAGCGCTTCCAGTATGTTCACGGAGGGGCGAGTTTCCGGTTTTGCAGCCCTTATAAGATCCAGTGTGGCTGGAATGAGGGAAAGAATAAACAGCTCCAGGAATATCCTCATCATGGGAGCCCGCCTCAGTCCGGTCTCCTGCATTGACGCATACTGGAGAAAGATATTGGCCCCTCTCAACTTGAATGCCGCAGTACCTTAAAGGCGTAATTTTGATGTATTTCATTTTTATTAGTTATTTCATTTATATTTTAAATTTTTTGTTTTATGTGTGATGTATATTCACCTACTATCGTGTTATTATTTTATTTCTTAAACTTTTGTATATATATATTTTTTATAACTATTGCATGTATATTGTTGTATGGAATGTGTGGGACTGCACTAACCTCCCCACATACCGGAATAAACATTTATTATTATTATTATTATTATTTATGAATTATTTCAGAGATTTCCATCCCAAAAATATTTGATTCTAACTATTTTCAGTGTAATAAAACTGTACTACTGTTTTCGTATTTCTCAACTTGTGTGATATTTTTGTGTTATCGTGACATTTTTATAATATTATTTAATTGCTATTGTGTAATTGGAGTCTGTTATAACTAAAACAAAACTCTTCAACTGTTTTGATTTTTTTTTAATATTTTCTTTCGACTTGTGTACATTGATCACAACAAGCATGTGCCTATGTTGTTCTATTATTGCTCTACTATTTGTTTGATTATTTTTATTCATTGATGTATTGCATAATATTTATGAATTAAACTACTGCTGACAAGCTACTTGCAACTTACTTTACTAAGCGGGTACAAATTTCCATTACAAAAAAATAATAAGATTATTTAAGTTTCGTTTGAAAGTGTCTTCATGCGATGAAACAAACATCACGCATACAATTAAGTATTTTTTGCTGATATCTTTATGAATAGCCTGGAATTTTTTTTTTTTTTTACTTCTAACTCCCCCTCTTTTAAAAAATGTTTTTATTGGAAACGATTGATGACATATTTTGTATATGGAGAGGTACAAAACGTCAACTACAATCATTGTTGTCAATTTAAAATTTAGAGTAGAAATAGGTAAAAATTGTAGTTTCAAATTACTAGACCTATCCCTATAGATTCCAATTAGTAATTTCAATATTAATATTTACAGAAAACTTACTTTTACTGATTTAATAAACTTAATTGATATATTTTTGCAAAAAAATTACGACTCATCTACGAAAAAATTCCCCAATAACAATGTACCCAATATTAAAGTCGTTCAAATTTTATATTTCAATATTCTTTCCTCTTTGTCAAAATTTACATGAGAAATTAAAGCTATTTTTTACGCTAATAACAATTTGGATAAACTTTTAATTAACTCTAATAATACAGAAGATAACTTAAGCCATTCGGGTTTAAGCTTAGATTTAATGATTGCCCAGCATTTTATGTAGATAAAACTGCAAGAAATGTTAATACAAGGGTGACTGAACATTTTAAATGCCTGAATTGCCTATCAATAATTGTATTTCTGTTTTAATTTATAACGTATTTATTCAACCCTGAAGAAGGTTGAAGGAGATCCGAAACCGGTTGGTTTATAATAATAATAACAATAATAATACTTGGATGACTTGTATTGCGCCGTTTTTATGAAAAATCACCTCAAGGGAGCTGTACAGATAGTACTTGCTAGGGTTTATCTTATTACGTACAGATACAGAAACATACTTACCTGGTGGGTCACTTCAGATTAAAACGTTAAATTACATAGTTTTCGCTTGAGATGATATGATTTTGCACACACAGGACATATACGAGTATATTAGAAAACACTGTACATTGCATGATATTGCAGTTAGTGTTTAAATCCTATTTGTCATTGTTATTATATTTATTAGAAGGTTATAGGCAACAAAACAGAACGTATTTATTTGAAACATTATTTTATTTGAGATTTTTCATAATAATTATTTACAGTTACAAATATGTATATAAATTAAAAATATACTTTGTATTTACCACTTTAATTAAAATATATAAATATTTCTCTACATGTTTCGATAGCAATGCTATCATCTTCAGGAATAAATGAATACATACATACATACATAATACATAATACATAGTATTCATTTATTCCTGAAGATAGCATTGCTATCGAAACATGTAGAGAAATATTTATATATTTTAATTAAAGTGGTAAATACAAAGTATATTTTTAATTTATATAATTAATAATGCCACAAAGTTACCAAATATTTGAAGAAATTACAAATATGTATAATTATCTAGAATGTCGCGGACTATGAAAAGTTTCCAATTTTTCTGTTAATTACTTTAGGTAGGTACTGACGGCTACCTTCCCTATGTTAATTAGGTATGCAACTAAAGCACTTATGGATATGACTTTCTGTCTTTAAACAATCTTAGATCGTATGGCAGTTTATTCCAGGATTTGAAGAGTTGACTGGCGTGAATTGGAATTTTCAGGGATACATAGTTCCGATAGTATATATTATGTATCCACTAAAGTGGTGTTAAAATAATAAAAAAGTTTTATTTCAAATTTTATTAAATATGTACTTGAGGTAGAACTTCAAATACCGTTAGACGTTCTTATATAATTTTCCTCATCGTGAAAATATCCAAGAGGGAAAATTGGAGAAGTAAAAATAACGTTTAGATTTACTAAAGGGTTTTGTTTAGATTTCGTTTTGTGCGGATAAATTTAGTTTCACACAGTTTTGGGATACCATTTTCATAATGATTTTTTTAGTCCTTGAACATATCTTCAAAATGAAAGCAATCTGTCGAAAATATCTAAACAATAATAACTAATCCGGAAAACTTGACGTTTGAAACCCGAACAACTAGATTATTTTCTTAAAACGAACTAAATTTATCATTTACTTACAACATTAAGGGACTATTTCACCATCATCTCAATAGCGCTATATGTAGGATAGATGTATGTCTTTCACTTACTCTCAATAGAGCTATTGAGATAATACGCTAAAAAAACGTGTTAGTTTTAATAAAAAATATATATGGATGATGAAAAATCAGAATATTTTTCAATCGATGTAAAATACGAACATGCGTGTTTGGGCCGATTGCGGTATTCTTCGAGTAACATTTGACCAAGAATTAATTTTGAATATACTGGCAATTTATGTTTTCCCTGCTTCCCGTTCCCCGTTCCTTCCTGCGTTTAAGCATGTCGTTATTGTAACTCGAACCCCACGGTGCAACTGTTAAAATAAATCAATTTGTACTCCCTCAAGCTATACATAATTACGAGTTAAGTGTCGCAGAAGACAATAAAATTAAGTGAAACGCACCCATACCAACTCCCGCAAAACCGTAAGTACCCTTTATACAAAGTTTTGCCATTGATTACACATTGAATTATTATTCTGATAAGAAAGATTACGAAACCTACCTACGGATATAAACTGCGATCGGTTTAGGACTCATCGCCTAGATATGCTTAATGCATTATCTTTACAAACACGCATAATTTAACAAAACATTTTTCTAGTGCAGTAGTAGTCTAGGTACTAGTAAAAATCTTGTTTAATTTGAACTAGACATTGGGTAGGTACCAATTTATTTCGAGTTCTTATTTTAAAAATTGATTTAAAATGATTCTTTTTTCTTGATCGACCCCAAACCAGACACGTTAGTCGGTACATACCTATCTTTAATATCATAATTTCGTGGATAAAATCAAAAGCTCACCGCCTTATCATTACATTTCACTTTGTGCCTAGCACCCCCTGTTTAATGAAGTACTTACATATTCAAAAACCTTCGAATTTTTGCGACTTTATTTACGACTGGGTCCACAGCCTATGCAATCTTAACCGTTATTTTGTGGAACGGCGCCATCGCGTTGTAAGCTTTAGTTACGTAAATTGCGACGCAATGCTATAGAGCTACAATTTTCAGTGTGCTTTTTGTCGTCCTAGGGAAAGCAAGTGTTAAATTTGAGCGTGGTATATTGCGGTTGGCGAGTGTCTTGATAACTCTATTTATTGTTTATCCCCTTAAAATAAATACATCCTAAAGTGAAACGATATTTTTCACCATGTTGGAAGTTATTTCTATTACGGATGATCGTAATATATCAACTGACAGCGGCACTACGGACGACGAGACCTATGTTCCCATAAATGAAGACTGTGGCAACCAAAGAACATTATTGTACATCGTAATAAAACATTGCGAATAGAAAGTGAATCTTCGGATTCATTTTCAAAAACACAATTGTGAAGTGAAATAATTTTATATTTTTGTAATTTTTTAATATTTTTTGTAGTTGTAAATGTTTAGTTTTATTAATCACAACAATAATATTCGTAAAATTCTTCTTATTCTTATATTATTATATTCTTTACTTGTATACTTTCAAAATAATCATTAAAATTGATTGATTGATATTTTTCTTAATTAGTTATTGTAATTTTATTGAATACCATATTTTTTTATTTAAAAACTCAGAATATATGTCGCAATTTATATACATACTTGCAAAATAAGCATAGCACTGAAACGGTTAAGGCGATATAACCAAACACAACTGAAAAACAGTCATTTTTTAATCGAATTCTAGACGTATCGATTCTTTTCCACAAAAAAAAACATAAATTGAAAACTATTACAAATAAATGCAAGAGGCTGATTGAACTCTGGCATACAAGAAACCTACTAAGCAGGCCACAAAACCGAAATGAGCATTGAGCTTCGAGACTTCTAGCAATGTGTATAACTTTGCTCCTTTACTCTGCAAACACTATTTCTGACTTACTCCTGGAGTTTCCTTCATAGTGCCATTTGATAGAACTTCATTAATTGACTGCTTCATACAAATAACTTGCTCATATATTCTGACCCACGTTAGATTTATTGCTTTGCGAAGTAATGAATCTTGCAAAAGTTGTTTTTATACGAAACTCGTTAAGAGGAACGGCTGCGCTGCCTGTTTCATACAAAACATAATTTTAGAATGTGAATGATATATATATATTTATTTTTTATTAAAGGTTTAGTAAATATCTACTATGGATGAGAAGTATTTTAATTATTTTTGTTTTACATTATGAAATAAAGGCCATTAAAGGAATTGATTTTTCGCGATTTTAGAGGCATCTTAAACAATTATTTGGGGGATAACGGCGATGTAAAAAAAAAGTTTTTCCCCGTCTTCTTTGAAAATATAATGAAATGTGAAATAAAAATACAAATAAAAAAATGTATTTAAATAAGCATTATGGTGAACTTAAATTTAAAACAACCAATTTACGTTGGAACACAAATTTTCCGTACATAATTTAAAATATCGACTCAAAAAATCTTTTTTTTTGTATTTTTTATTTTATATTTTTATTTACGTAATCATATATACATATAAAATACGACATTAAAAAAATACGATTTACCAGCAAATGATTTTCTAAGGTGCCTCTAAAATTATGAATTTTTTTTTATTTTCTTGTCATATACGAGTACATCATAATTTAAAACAAAATACTGATCATACGTACTAGATATTTACTAAACCTTTAATTTTAAAAAATATGTCATTCGGTTTGGAATAGGTATTTTGGCCTCAAATCCAAAATTAAGTTATGTATGAAATAGGCAGCGCAGCCGTTCCTCTTAAACAAAAATTGTTAAACATAAATACAAACTTTGTCAGAGTTTATAATAATGATAAGTATATCTTCAATTTATTAGGAATAGCTTATTGAAGCTTGTAAACCTCTTTGTAATATTTAATCAGTGAAGAAGATAATATTAACAATTAATGAAAATATGAAGCAGATAAACAAGCAGAAAAGAGCAGGGTTCAAGTCCCATTTGCGACTGTTTTCTTTTCATCTTATTTGTCTTCTTTGTCTTCTGTTTCATATTTTCTTTAAGAATCGTTGGTATTATCTTCTTCAATGATTAGACAAGTTAATCATTTGTTTTATTTAACTTTATCTTTGCCATACTAGTTAAGTCACTATTATGACTTCATTAGGGCACTTTGAAGAAACACAAATCTCTATATATAAAAATGAATGTTTGTCTATCTGTCTGTCTATCCTCGATTATATCAAAAATTACCAGAGCGGTTTCGCTGACAACAGCACAGTTTGTTCTTATTAGTGTCGGGAAGGTTTAGGTTTGAAAGAAATCCAATATGTAAAACCGTCGCTATAACGTTTTAAAATTAGTATGAAAACATTGAACCCGCCATGTTGTATTAATATTAACCCATAGATATACTACTCTGGTTAGCCACAGATTACATATTCAAAAGAAGGTTGGTTTGATTAGAATATTTTCAAAACTAAAAACAGAAGTAGGAACTTTTTTTATTGAAATTGAATGTTCTTCTTTTTCTTTGTTTAGAGATAGTAGATCGCCATGATATCAGTTACGCCACCCAAACCACAAGCAAGAATTCACAACTTCATAAATTTATTAAAAAAAAATTCTGAGGAAGGCCGGGTACACATCAGCTGGTTACAAATAAATTAATTAATAATTAAGCAACGATTTAATCTCTTGGAGATTATAAAATATTATTCAAATTTTACTTTAATTTGAAAGACACTTTTTCATGTATTGCGTCTTATCTGAGACCTTCCCGGAGGAAGTGGGACCATGGCTTAACCAATTTAGTGTATGTTTCTATACTACGAGATGTGGGGAGGGAAAGGAGATGGGAAATAGAAAAGTTTAAAAGTTTCAGGCTATTCAAAACTGGTCACTAAACACAGCCCAAAGCCAATGGAACAATAGCATCACCATTTTGGGTGGGTTCCGAGGCTGTAGGGACTGGGATGTGGGGAGAAGAAAGATATGAGAAGTAGGAAGGTTGCGAAGTGCCTGTCTAATCCGATTTCAATATCAATTCAATGTTTAGATTCTCAATGGCAGTGGTGTGCATTACTCTATGACTAAAGGTAGGCTGTGTGTAGTTTTCCAAGTTCTGGTATGAATTGTGTAATGAATTTTTAAAAATAATTTTCTGGTCGTTGTTATAGCCAAAATTTTCTTTGCTTAAGTTATGGAGAAAAACACTTTGATTAGAAATAATGTCGCCTATAAAAAAAACTCGTATTATGGTTAATTTTTTTTAGGGTAGGCGAAGCTTTTCAGCGTTTGTGGACTGTATACCACTGATAAATGGTAATTTTTTAATAAAAATATTTGGAGAATCTTGCACTCTAAGCAGTATAAATAAATTAATTTAATTTGCGTACACACAGGGTACCCAAGCCACGGTAACCCGACAGTTGATCTCTCCATAGTTGGATCCCCTACACTTGGCCACCCGACAGTTGACTCCTCGGTCTGTTGATCCCTCCGACAATTGATCCCCTAAATGGTTACTTCTGCTTTATGTCCTCATTTGTAAAGTAGGTTTACAGAGAAATTCTGGGATATTTAGTTACATTACATACAAGTCAGAACCTATATCGTATTTTCCCAAAGCCGACTGCATATATAAGTATGTTTATTTAATTATTCGGCTGCACATCGTCACTGCATACTCCTCCGTGTAATCGGAATTATTGTTAGTAAAAATATTTTATTGGATCATCTGTCCGAGGGATCAACTGTCGGAGGGATCAACGTCACGGGGCCAGTGCGGGAGATCAACTGTCATAGAACCCGAAACCACAACCCTCCCTTTGAACTTACCACTCTTCAATGAAGGTCATCGTATACTCCAAGATGTATTGACGAAAGATATTTGTACTTACCTTCCTTATTTCTTTATGTTCAAAATTTAAACTATTATAAAGAGCATAATTTTCAAAGCTTACAATTTTTATCATTACAAAGTATTCCAATCCGTTGTTTTAAAACATTGACATTTTATCGTTATAATTGAATCCGTCCCCACCGAAGGAAAATACATCAAATTTGTAAGTCACAAAAACACGCCAACTTTATTTTACCTCAAAAGCTCAAGTCTTTTTTTTAAATGAAAAACTTTTGATCCGTTTCCGAGATCAAAAGTAATTACATTTTCAGTATTACAAATTGCGGGACTGAAATATTTGGGGTGAGAAATATTTCATTCGATCTGCAGTTCTTTGCCAATGAGAGAGGCGAACCTAATAACGTTTTTCAATCTGTTTGAGGCGTAGAGCATTTCTAGCTCTTTCCAATAAATTATACTGATTTAAAGTAAAATTCTTTATCCTTTTTCTTAGACTTTAAGACTTCTTGCTTATCTGCGGAATTCCGGAGAGACATAGTATAAAAATCCTAAACAGATTGTTAAGAGATTACGTGAAAACGCAAAATAATGAAATATTTTCAAGTGACACAAGGTTTTGAACCAAAACTTTTATTTGTATT